>JADRCD010214657.1:0-21637 GCA_019843815.1 Montemys delectorum | reverse complement strand
CTGGCTGTCCTGGAACTCACTCTGTAGACCAGGCTGGCCTCGAACTCAGAAATCCACCTGTCTCTGTCTCTCAAGTGCTGGTGCTGGGATTAAAGGTGTGCGCCACCACTGCCGGGCCCTGAATTTTTTGTTTTTATTTTTATTTATTTTGACACAGGCTCATGCTATGTATCTTCAACTGGCTTGGAACTCATGTTATAAAACATGCAGGCCTGAACTCACAGAAATCCACCTGCCTCCACCTCTCAGGAGTGCTGGTATTACAGGCATGTACCCCCATGCCTGGCCTAAAAGCTAACACTGTTCAAGTTTACCTCTCCCTAGCACCTGCACTGTCCTGCATTTGCCAATCAATCATGCAGGAATATGGGTCTAAGCTCTAACCAAGAATTGAGACACTGAATCCTTTTGAATTAGGTATTATAAAAACCCATCAAAATACCTTTGCTGGACATGCTTGCTCACTTGCTTAATTTAGCACAGCCACATGCCCTTCTTGCAAAAGTAAAACTGTTGGTCTTGCTGAAATTTTTTGGATTGGATGGTGACTTTCTTGAGAACCCAGACCCATATTATTTTCCTTTTAAAGATTTATTGGCCAGGCAGTGGTGACGCAAGCCTTTAATCCCAGCACTTGGGAGGCAAAGGCAGGCAGATTTCTGAGTTCAAGGCCAGCCTGGTCTACAGAGTGAGTTCCAGGACAGCCTGAGCTACACAGAGAAACCCTGTCTCCATAAAAAAACAAACAAAAAAGAAAAAAAAGATTTATTTATTTTATATATGTGAGTACACTGTCTTCACACATACCAGAGGGCATCAGATCCCAGATGGCTGTGAGCCACCATGTGGTTGCTGGGGATTGAACTCAGGACCTCTGAAAGAGCAGTAAGTGCTTTTAACTACCGAGCCATTTCTCTAGCTCCCTCTGCCCCCAGATCCATTTCTTTTTCTTTTCTTTTCTTTCTTTGTGTGTGTGTGTGTGTGTGTGTGTGTGTGTGTGTGTTTTCGAGACAGGGTTTCTCTGTGTACCCCTGGCTGTCCTGGAACTCACTCTGTAGACCAGGCTGGCCTCAAACTCAGAAATCCGCCTGCCCCTGCCTCCCAAGTGCTGGGATTAAAGGCGTACGCCACCACCGCCCGGCCCCAGATCCATTTCTTATGCCTGATTAAAAACTTGCTTTTGGTCTTCTAGCTCCCAGAACTGAGAGAATAAATTTCTGTTCTTTAGGTACCTAGTCTAGGGTAGACAATTATGTTAATTCCCAAAGGCTAATACGAGGGGATTTGGAATAGCCAATTCTGCCAAGAGCTGTGTGGAGTAGCTCAATATCAACAGGTTGCCCTTTGGTTTGATCATCTCCAGGCTTCTCTTCACGGCAGAAATGAGCCCTCATATTTGTAAGCCATGTTGGTAATGTTTTGCCTGGAGACAGGGACCCCATCAGAGCCTGGAGAACTCTGACCATTCTCCAGGTTTAATTATAGAACAGACAAGCTGGCTGTCCACAGGACCCCCAGGTAGCTGTCCACAGCAAACCCTGAGGAAGGAGCCAGTGGCCTGCCCCAGAGCTTTCACCAGGAGACTCTACAAGAAGCGAGTGCAGTTGGGATTGATGGAGAAGTCTTTATTGAAGTCAGAGCAGGGAAATGAGGCCTCAACTCTGGCTACCCGTAGTGGGTCCAACAATTAGATGCCTTAAGAAGGTAAAGCAGAGTCAACAGACAGGGACAAGGACTGGAATGGGATAGAGCTGTCAGAAGGTGATGTTGTCTTCGTACAGTGACAGCAGCAACAGGACGGTCCAGCCGCCCAGCAGACCCACGTTGTGGAGCAGGAAAAGAAGCCAGGGCCGCTGGTCCCGCACATTCATCATGGCCGGGAGCTGAAAAAAAGGTGGGCACCCGTTCAGTAGCCAGTTGGGTGAAGCCCCCGGTTAGCTGCCCACCCCTACATAGGCTCTCCCGCCTTTCTAACCATGTCACATAGCGCCACATAAAGGAAGAGGCCGGTGGCTACCGCCAGAATCCAAGCCTCGCCCTCCTCTCCTACTCCGACTGCTAGAGCCACGTATAGGCCAGCGAATGCTGTGAGCGCAGAGGCCAGATTCAGCAAAAGCGCACGCTTCACAGTCAGCCCGGCGTGCAGCAGAGCAGCGAAGTCCCCTAGAACAGAACGGGTCAGTGAGAGCTCTGGCCACAGGTCAGGTACAGCCCACCACACCAGTCACACCCACATCCCAGACAGACACACCCAAAGGCAGTCCGACAATCCAGCCTACCTCTAGCCACGCCCCCACGGCAGGCTGCTCTCTTAAAAAGGCCTTGTCCCTTCTTCTCTGGCTTTGGTCACTTCCAGAATAGATTGCTCCCACTAAGCCCTATCCTTTCATGCCACACCCCAGAGCTCACCGAGTTCATGAGGCAGCTCGTGACAGAACACCGCCAAGGAGGTGGCCAGCCCAGTCTTCCACGAGGAGGAGAAGGCGGCGCCCACAGCGAGCCCGTCAGCGAAGTTGTGCACCGCGTCGCCCAGCGTGATCAGATAGGGCAACAGTCTCAGCTCTGTGAGCATCGCAAGGGTGGGTCTTGTAGGCTAGGTTCTGCACATACTTAAGGGCAAACCCCAGATCTGCAGCCCTCCAAGAACTCCCTCAGGGCTCACCTGCTCTCAGTTGCCGGGTCTCTGGATTCAGTAGTTCCGGGGTCTCCTCCATCACCTGGGGGGGGGGGCGGGGAGAATGAACCCAGGCAAATACATAACTAAAGGGTCCCATGTGGGGTAGGACTTGCCACTTACCAAGTCTGTGCGAGAGCTCTCATGGGTCTGTTTGGACTGCCTGAGATTGCTGGGTGCCAGCTGCAGTGATATGCCATGGCTGTGCCCACCGTGGCTACAAGGCCCATCTTTCTCAGAATCCTGTGGAAAAACTGGTCAGGGCCTATTAAGCCCTCCCTTACCCATCCCACCTAGTGGTTCCCCAGCGCCTGACCTGGTCCCTGGGCAGTAAGAGGTTGAAGAAGCTCTCAAACAGGAAGAAGATGTAGAAACCTCCAAGAACAGCCAGCAGGCGCCAGGTGGTCTGTCCACCAATGCCCACCTCCTCATGGGTGTGACCCTCTCCGCCATGTGTGTGCAGTCCCAGCACCTAAGAAGGGGGCGGGTACTGGCTGGGGAACTTCAGGGCTACAAGGGGCTTGAGGGCTGGGGGCTAGGAAAGGGCAGTGGGAGAGGGAGAGCCCTGGTGAGTGATGGCTGACCTTGGGTATCAGGTGCAGAAGAGCATCCCCCGTGAGTGCGCCCACAGCCAAGCTCAGAAAGGTCTGCATGACGTAATGGGTGACTGTGCTGCATTGGGCACAGGTCAGCAGCAGAAGACCGAACACGGCGCAGAGGCAGATGATCAGCGTAGCCAGAGAGCCATAGAGATACCCTGTGGAGGAAGCTACACTGAGATTTCCCCTGCTTCCTAGAGAGGCAACCCCCCTCCAAGTCCAGCCGGATAGTGAGCCAGATCTCAACAGATCTGTGGGCTGTCAGCAGGTGCCAGGTATCTATTTACACTGGCCCTCCAGCCTTGAAATCTACTACCCTTCCCTCTTTTGCTGGTTCCTCATTCCTTAGCGCCTACTCCCTGCTCCTTTCTAGAGTCCAGTAACGTGAGGTTAGCACCCAGGGGTAGGGACTCACTCTCTGTTTGACTGAGCTGGTCCTTAATATGGACACTGGGGTGGGGGCTGCAGGCTCCACTTAGCTGCTGCTGGACCAAGGCAGGGGTCAGTTGGGCCCAGGCCTGAGGGCTCACCCCAGTCTCTTCAGATAGCCCATACACAGCCATGACATCTTTGGCACTCAGGCACAGCTGGAGGCAAAGAGAACAGGACAGGAGTCAGGTGTCTGAGCAGACCCACGGAAGCCCACTTTTTCCAGAACTGCATGAGTGGCTTACCGTGTCCCATACACTAGAGCTGCTGTTGTGGGTAGTATGGACCTCAGAGTCTTGGTGGCTGGCTTCCCTGTCCAGATGACTGTGGTCACCATGGTCACCGTGGTCATCATGGTCACTGTGGTCATCATGGTCACTGTGGTCATCATGGTCACCGTGGTCCTCTCCACCCACCCCAAGGTGATGCATCAAATTCTCCAGCTCTGGCAAGCAAAAAAACAGTCAGTGTACTGAGTGCCGCTCAGCTCCAGCCTTGTCCCCTCCTCCAAGAGTAGAGGCCGAGGATCGTAGACCAGGTCTCACCATGCAGCGTGATATTGGGAGGGTCACTACTGTGTAGCCTGAACACAAAGTCCACAAAGTACTGAGGGCTAGGCAGGCCTTGGAAGCAGGACCCATTAATGACATGATCCAGCAAGGCAGTCAAGACCAGGCCGGGGCTTCTGGAAAGCCCGGTTTCCTCAGCTTCCTCCAGCAGTTGGGGAAGATCTACACAGGCCTGTAAAAAGAGATTGGCCTCAGCTTTACCCTCAGTATCAGCTTCTGGAGTCCACCCACAGGGATGGGTCGCCCATCAACTCCCAGCCTCCTCAAATTACTTCCCAGATTTCACCAAAGACATCAGCCTATGTCCCTATACCAGCTACCTATATCATAAAACTAGGCTGCCCCAGCTAGTCACACACTGTGGCCTCTGACCTCCCTCGACCCCAGAGCTTTCCTGACCACCATTTCCCCACAGATTCCCACAGACCCCCTCCTGCCCAACAGTGTCCCCAATTCTGATTCCCAATACACTGTTAGCTACCTAAGTATATCCACAGACACCTATGAGGGTGCACGTGGGACATTTCCCTTGCTGGGGCAGCCTCCTTTCCATGGCACAACGGTTCTCGTCACTAAGGCCAAAAGCCCTCTGGGTCCTCACCTTCTCCCCAGTGGGCTTGCTGGCAGCATGGGCCCCAATCTTCTGCAGTAGCTGTGTCAGACCCAGGGTCATGGCCTCTGGACTCTCCAGTGTGGCCAGGTAATCGTCCACATGGGAGGCCAAGAGGCCAGCTTGGATGTCCTTGCATGTTTTCTCTGGGTCGTTGAGGTAGAGGGCAGCGGCGGCACTAAGGTAAGTAATGTACCTGGACTCCAGGACTGATTCTGGGGCAGGCTGTGGCTCGTCCGGTTTGCCTAGAGCCAAGACATTCTCTACAGACAGACACTGCGGGCAAACAGGTAGACAAGGTCTGGGCTAGATTGGGCCCACCAGGCATAGGCAGGGAATAATGGATTCTATCAGCTATCATGTTCTGCCCCTTGTACGGTTAGCTTGACTAGGAGCCTACACAAAGGGGTCCCCAGCAGTTACTCCCCCATCCTGAAGGTGAGAGTGGTCACCTGGAGTCACCACAAATTTGATAGCCCGGAGGAATGGAGCTGTGTGTCCCAGGGTGGAAGCCCCCCAGGAACGGAAGGGACGCTCCAGCCTGCCAGCAGGTTCAGACACCAGCCTCCAGACCCGCCTCCTGGAGTTTGCCCAGATCTCTTTAGTGCCTGCCACAGGGTGGAGCGGGCAGGAAGGGGCCGGGGCTGGGGGACCCGTCGGGTGGGGGTGTTACCTTTTCACACGGCCCGTCGGTGCAGTGCACACGGGCCACCAGCGTATTTAACAGGCCGTCCAGTGCCGGGCGATCCAGAGCACCCTGGCCCGAGGTGAGCAGGCTGAGCAGGTTACTGGGCTGGGCCACTGCTGCTGTGCCCACTAGGAGAGCCAACAAGAGCCCCTGTGCGAGCGACTTTGGGAGCATCATGCCTCAGGTCCCCAAAGCGTTCCTTGCAGTGGTGTTGGCTTCTGGGCTAGCTGGAGACTGCTGGAGACTGCCTGGGGCCAGACTGGAGCTGGGTTCAACTTGCCTTGGCCCTAGCTCCAAGACCTCTCCCAGATATTTCCTGCAGGGCTCTGTGATTGGCTGCTGGGTTAGCCATTCCAGTGGCAGATCCTCCCTGAAAGCCTGGGGGCAAGGAGCTGCTGCCTCCTGGGGCTGGAGTTAAAGGTGGGTCCCTTTCCTTAGGTGGGCAGCTTGAGCTTGTCACACCCTGAACTGCCAGTCAGGGCTTTCTCTGTTCCCTGAAGAGTCCAGATCATCCTCTCCGGTTATCTTGCCTCTGGAGCACCGGCTAGGGGATTAGGGCTTTGAGCGCATAGATGTTACCAAGTCAAACATGGGTGTTCTATTTGACATTTCCAGGAGAGCCCTCAGGCTTACCTCCACCCCTCACCAGCTGCCTCTCAGCTCAAGCAGCTTAGACAAATTCCAAATCTTGTAGCCTGGCTGAGGGTGGGGGTGCTGTTCTTGGCTCCTGAGCTAAGGCCTCTGGGTCCAACATGGGCTACAGTGGGAGATTTCTGAAAGGTGCTTGCTGAGTCATGTCCCCCACCCCCAGCCCTCGGGGAAAATCCCCAGGAAATGGCTCAAGCCGGGACCTAGACAAACAGGAAGCAAAGATGTGACCTTGGTCCTAGCCAACTTTTGGGGCTTTGAAGAGTTTGAGTTGAGCGGTAGGCATTTGAGGATCTGTGGTGAGCTCTACGCGCCTGAGCGCAAGAAGACAGAGGTGGGGCTGAGGCTCCCAGCTGCACCCCTCCCTCACTGAGCCTTCCACCCTTTGACCCCTGAGCCTTATCTCTCTCCAGGTAGCAGGCTGAAGGAGGGGTAGGCATCTCCAGGAGCCGACAACCTCCCACCCCCACCCTCACCCCGGGTCACAAGGCATTTTGGCCTTCTGGAAGAGGGCTTCTGGTAGCTCCAGAAATACTGTGGCCCTCTTCCACTCAGGTTCACAGCAGTCCTGACCCTGGCCCTCTGGGGTGTGGTTGAGTATGAACCTAATGCCTAACGGACTCTGTCCCCTAGTATTCTGGAGGGTAGGGCAGGGTGGGGGAAGAATCTAGCTAAGTATCCTTGAGCTCAGGGGTCAACTGCTTCACACATGTTCCGAACATACACGCGTCAGTGTTTCTTACGGCTAGCATCCCTGCCAGGCAGCATCCCTGCTGGTCCTATGGAGGAACTATGGTTGGGAATTGGGAGAGCCAACATGAGAGCATTCCCCACATGTAGCTCTGAAGATGTCATATGCCCAAACTGCCTTTCCTATTTCTTTTCATTGCTGGGGGCGCTGAGCCTCGGTTAGTTATCTTCCCAGGTCTCCCTTAGGGAGACATCTTAGTGCAGACTCGGCTGTTTTGGCTTCCCTAGATTTCTCCCTCAAAGGGGAGACCTGCCTGAGCTCTGGAAAGCCAGAACCACCAGCCCTCGTGCAGCTAACATTGCCTCTCCTGCTCATTCCCAGCCAGCTCACTGCTGTTGCTGTCATGGAAAAGTATATAAAACCAAGTCTGGAGTAGGTGAGATGGCTCAGGGAGTAAAGAAACTTGCCAAGGACTCACGTGGTAGAAGGAAAACTCCAGCTCCTGAAAGCTGTTCTCTCACCTCTATAGTAGGCCATAACAATTGTTCCCTCAGGCAAAAAAAAAAAAAAAAGGGCAAATAGTGAACTTCAGCACTTGGGAACTGGTTCTTCGCCTTGGGAAGATGAAGCTGTGGAAATGGCCATACAGTGGATGAACTTAATGCCACTGAACTGTGATCCAAGCGACTACAGTGGCAACTTCTGTGTGTTATCACAGTACAAACTTGAGATAGAGCCAAACAATGCTACCCGGTTAGCATTTCCCTAGGACTCCTGCAAGACTTAATTCAGTGGCTACAGATAAGAGGAAAAGAAGTAAAAACCAGGCATTGCGGCAAATACCCCTAATCCCAGCACTCCGGAGGCCAGAGGCAGGCAGAGTTAGAGGCCAGCCTGGTCCCTCCCCATAAGCAAGCTAGGCAGATCCTATCTCAGAAAACAAAAGTGAGGTAGGTTGGAGCAGGCCTGATCTGGGCCTGGTGACTCTATCACCAGGGAGGCAGAATCAGGATTGTTTGAGGCCAGTGTGGATTACATAGTGAGACCATCTCAAACAACCCCAAGAGGGGCTGGAAAGATGGCTCAGCAGTTACAAGGACTGACTCTTCTTCTAGAGGACCTGGGTTCTGAGCATCGACATAATGTAGCTCAAAACTACCTGGGACTCTACTTTCAAGGGATCCCAGGCCTTCTCCAGCCTCTGGCACCAATCATGCATGTGGTAGACAGATATACATGAAGGCAAAATATTCATATGCATGATTTAAAAAAACAAAAAAGCAAGCTGGGCAGTGGTGGCGCACACCTTTAATCCCAGCACTTGAGAGGCCGAGGCAAGTGGATTTCTGAGTTCTGGTCTATAGAGTGAGTTCCAGGACAGCCAGGGCTATACAGAGAAACCCTGTCTCAAACAACCACACACACACAAAAAAAAAAGCAAGAGCTGTGAAGGTAGCTCCGTGGCAAAGCGTTTGCATAGCAACTTAAACAAGACCTTAGGTTGCATCCTCAGCAGCAGCTTTGCTGTTATCTCTTGGAGGATTGAATGCCGCATGGCAAGGTCGTGGTGTCTAGCTCAGCACAGGTCAGCAGAGGAGCTGAACAGCCTGTGCTCTGGACTGAATTCATGGAGTCTGTGAACTGCCTAGAGCTCTCTCAGGTGCTGCAAGGAGGCAGCCACATAAGTTGCCAGATGCCAGCCATTCCAGGGGCTGTGAGGACTCACCTCATTTCCCCATAGTTGTTGGAGGTTGTTTAGTAGAACAGTAAAAGGCTTTAGAACTCAAGGAATCCGTCCCACCCATGATGGGTGTGCCTCCAAGAGGCAGAGCCCTCTGTGTCATCCTGAAGACTTGGTGCTGTTGTAGAGTTCTGTGCAATTTGTCTTTCCAGCAGCCACATCCCTTACAATCTATGACTTGTGTGAAAACTCCATGGGGGCTTTTAGCCCCACACTGGGCTCCATCACTGGCACTTACAATATTAGTGCTTGATCTCTTTCAGGCATCGCTGCTGGCGGCAATAATCAGATTAATGATTCATCCACCACCCGGAGAAAGAACTTAAGAGAAATGTAAATTGTTAGCAATGATCACTACCCTTAGAAAGAATTTGGAAAATAGATTAAGATGTTTTTGTTAGTGGCTCTGATCTAGAAAATCTTGGGGAACAGTTTGAACTTAAGAAATGCACACTCTTAATAGTTGAGCTAGAGGTTTTTTATGGTCAGGAAACAAGAACAATAGTAGCCTGGCTGGCACTGGCTAATGTGACTCCCTTGCTAAAGCTGGACTGGTGGTCAAGGTATGATTAATTTCTTGTACCCATTTTTTTCCCTCAACTTCCTGATATGATTTAATAAAATTTGCTAATGGGTAAATATGCAACTTGAGGATTTAAAGTAGACATGGCTGGTTGTTTTTTATACAAAAGTTTAGATTTGTGATTCTTTTAAGATTTTTATAAGATTTCTTTTTAAGATAAATAATGATAGCTAATTTTTTTCTTTTGCAACCACAAATTGCTGCCTGCCAGTCAAGAGAAACTGGCTGAAAGAATTACCTTGCTTGCTTACACTTTGTTAATCTATAACGAATTTATAGATTGGTTTAGTTACCAATGTATGTGGGTTCTTGGGAATAATCTGTTTTCACTTTTTTTGGTTTTTTGAGACAGGGTTTCTCTGTGTAGCCCTGGCTGTCCTGGAACTCACTCTGTAGACCAGGCTGGCTTCGAACTCTTTTTTGATTTTTCAAGACAGGGTTTCTCTGTATAGCCCTGGCTGTCCTGGGACTCACTCTTTAGACCAGGCTGGCCTCAAACTCAGAAATCCACCTGCCTCTGCCTCCCAAGTGCTGGCATTAAAGGTGTGCGCCACCACCACCTAGCAACACATTTTGTTTGTTTTGTTGTTTTTTGTTTTGGTTTGTTTTGGTTTTTAGAGACAGAGTTTCTCTGTATAGCCCTGGCTGTCCTGGAGCTCACTCTGTAGACCAGGCTGGCCTCAAACTCAGAAATCCGCTTGCCTCTGCCTCCCAAGTGCTGGGATTAAAGGTGTGTGCCACCACTGCCCAGCCCTGTATTTGTTTTTCACCCATAATACTTTTCTTTTTTTTTAAGATTTATTTTTTATTTATTTTATGTGTATGAGTACACTGTAGTTTTACAGATGGCCGTGAGCTATCATGTGTGTGGCTGCTGGGAATTGAACTCAGGACCTCTGCCATCCCCACTACAGCGTAATTCACTATAGCTATCTTCAGACACACCAGAAGAGGGTGTCAGATCTCATTACGGGTGGTTGTGAGCCACCATGTAGTTGCTGGGATCCAAACTCAGGACTTTCAGAAGAGCAGTCAGTGCTCTTACCCGCTGAGCCATCTCGCCAGCCCATCTTTTTTTCTTATGCATACTTATTGTAATCATTTACTTAGAGAAAAATAGAATGTAACCGCATTGTGATTTCTGTGCTGCTTGAAAGATTTTGCTGGAATATATAAGCTGTGGGAGAGTTGTTGGAGCTTCTTTCCATCCACCAAATAGGTGTATGTGTGTATGCATGTCTGTGTACACATACACACACACACACACACACAAAGTGGTTGGAGCTCTGCCCCATCCAACCAAAGTGTAAATGTATATATCTATGTCTGTATATATATATCTAATCTGTCTGTCTGTCTATGTGTGAAGTTGTTGGAGCTTGCTAGTGGACCTTGTCTTGCTTTATCCACCAAATAAACGTGTACGTGTGTGGATTTTTTCTCTTCTTCTTCCCTTTTGTCTACTTACTGGCTACCATCAGTAGTAGCCCCTGCCAGGTACCATCAGCACCGGGCCCCCACCGACTCTATGCCATGCCTCAGTTTACTCTAGTGTTGAAGCTGGTCTTTGGTGTATAACTGCCCAGCTAACATCTCTCACAGAGGCTGCTCTATGTGTGGGATGAGCAACAGGGGCAGAACCCCTTGCTGGTTTAGGGCAATGGCTTCAGGAGCTCTGTACCCGCCAGAGACACGGATCTACCTCAAGGTCAGAGGTACATACATATATATAGATCACACAGGGTGGGCTCAGCATTCCTGCCCACAGCAGGAAGGTTAGACAGATCTTTATTGTGGGTGACGTCCTGACAATAAAGGCATCTAGGACAGGTGTAGACAGTGGGGGTTGGGGGCTGAGGCGAGGCGGCACATCGCCATCAGTCTCATTCCTGCCTCGGTGGGGCTCAGGCATGTAGGAAGCGATTAAAGGCGTTGTAAGCTGACTCCAGATCGAAGAGCATCTGGCGAACTTGAGAGTCATCCAGCTCATCAGAGGCTGACATCCCACTCAGGGTCTGCAGCCTAGGGGCACAGAGTATGTGTGAGCAGCAGGACGAAGAAGTCATCTTGAGGCTCCACCTGCCTCAGGAAAGCCACTCACCACTGACTGACTGTCTGGCGGCCCTCGAAGTCCGGAGGCAGGTGGCTCATTCTGTGCATGGTCTCCATCAGCTCCCGTAGGTCTGGCTGAATCTATAGATACAAGTGCTACCCTCGTGAGACCCTATGTACCTTGCTTCTGTTCCCCTCCATCCAAGCCCGGGGCTCACTGCTCTTCTGCACCTCGTCCATGGCACGGATCTCCAGCCGCAGCTTGTCCATGACTGTAATGAAGAGCTGAGGGGAGCGTATGCATTAGGTATCTCAGAGGGTTGGTTTGTTATTTTTTTGTTTTGTTTTGCTTTTCGTGACAGGGTTTCTCCGTATAGCCCTGGCTGTCCTCGAACTCAGAAATCTGCCTGCCTTTGTTTCCCAAGTACTGGGATTAAAGGTGTATGCCACCATGCTCGGCACTCAGTGGGGTTTAGAGACCCTTTATAGCTTATAGGACAATTACAAGGGCCAGTGGCAGTCCCACCCATTTTCTTCCCCACACCCTATACTATGGCTCCTTCCTGCTTGGGGGGCTACACTCAAGGCCTGCCTAAGTTGACCTTCTGGGCCTATGGACATTTGGGATCACAACTGTGAGAGTAATCTAGGAATCTGGAAAGCTCCACTACACAGCTCCTTCAAGCCAAGGCCCTGCCAGAGTAGATCCTGGCCCCCTTCATAGGAAGGGACTCAGTCAGGTGGGCCTTAGGCTCCACGGATGCTTCTCATCCTCCTCACAACTGAAATGGTCCCTCCCAGGTACTATTTAGGTCCAGAAACTCCAAGAATACACATTTATGACTGACCCAGGCCGGTAGTCCCTTCCCTCTAATCCCCACGGGGCCCTCCCAGGAGCTGTGGGACACACCGAAACGACGTCTGCAATGCAGCGGTTGAGATTGCCTTTGTCATCTTTGATAGTGATGGGTCGGTCCTCCTTGATCCTCTCCATAGCAAGTGGGCAGTCCAGCTGAGGAGAACAGACCTGGGTACTGGGCATCACAGGGCCTCCAGGGGGACGGGGTCTCCTATCACATCCCACCACACCCTCTCCTGCACAATGGAAGGGAGGACTTGCTAACTCACTCTGAACTTTCGGCAAAATTCATCAATGGAGCTGATCTCTGAGCCTTGGACCTGTCGGAAGGCAGCTTTGTACTGGACCAGAAGCCTGGAGCACGCTGCAGTGTACCTAAAAGAGGGGACTGGTTGCTTCTGGAGTCTGAGAACAGTCTAGCTTGGCTTATCATGCTCTCCCTCAACAATTCTAGACGAAGTAGCTTTCATGGTGGCCTAGGAAGGCCAAGGGCTTCCTGTTGGGTCTGTGTATGAAGGGATCTCTGCACAAGAGCGGGGAGGTATGACAGAAACAGAACTACAACAGGGGATCTGTGTGGGCTGATCTGGAACTCAGCACAAGAGCGGATGTGTATTCCATTTGCCAGGTGTCAGACCTTTGTGAGCACCTGGCAGCTTCAGGTCTAGTCACACTGGCTTGCCATCTGTGGACAAAGCATCAGCATCCACACTGGGGACCTAGACTTGACAGTGATACTTTAGATCGTGCTGCCCAAGGCTCCAGTTTGCCTCTGAAGTCAGAACCATACCCACCCTTACAAAAGGTCCTTGGCTGATCCTGCCCTGAAACTGGTAGCAACAAGGAACACCCTCATAGCTTGGGCTCCATTTATGCTCCCTACTGAACCCACAAGCTTCGTGGAAGGGAGACACACGCTTCTGAGTACTGGTGGCCATCAACGTCTGAAGCCACAGGCTTGCTCACTCATTGGGGGTGACACAGTCCTTGATGTACGCCTTCTCCAGTGCCTGCATCGTCTTCACCACTGCAAAGAGCTCTGCCATGTTGTCATACCTAAGACAAAGCCATCCATCAGGCCACAGTCCCAAGACAGGGCAGCCAACTGCTGCTCAGTACCTATGGCAGAGTTCAGCCCACCTCCCACTTCATCCTTGGTAGATACTCCTCAGGGACCATCTTCCTAGCCAGACCCCATGTCCATGTCCTCCCAAACCATTGATGTGGCGGTGGGTTAGGGAGACTGCTGGGCCTGCCATGGAGGCTTGATGGGTGTGCGCACATGCATATGTGTGTGTGTGTGTGTGTGTGTGTGTGTGTGTACTAGTGGCAGCTCAGACACTTGACTTACTTCTCCCGCTCCCGAGCATTCTTGTACAGCTTTACTTCCTGTTGGAAAAGTGGGCAAGTCAGTCAGCATCTCCCGGTGTTACAGAACCAGTGACAGCCACGTGGTGTTTGCAGTGGCATAGCCACATAAGGATCTGCTGCTTACCTCATACAGCTCCGGCTTGTTCCCAGGGGCTGCAACAGAGCAAGGAGGAGCTGACAAGGTGACCCCAGGACAGACCCATTTCAGTGATGTCCCAAGAAGATGTCTCCCATGCCATGTCCCATAGAACTCAAAGGCAGCTAGAGAATAGGGTCTGTAGCCTGACCTCCTACCAATATGGCCTCTAAGAGGGTACAGATTGCTAGGTTCTGCTAGGTCAAGATGACCGTAGTTTGTTTACAGAACCACGATTTGGTACAAATAAAAGTCTGTCACATGCTTCACAGCCTGTGGTTGGAGACTCAGAGTTGCTCAGGATGCCAGAGGTTCTGGCCACCTTGGAGCTTACTAGCTCTCCCCAGCAGGGTATTTCTGGGCCCTTAGAATCCCACCATAAATAATTCTGGCCCTAGGGACTCTCCAGGGCCTATGAATATAGCAGTGCGGTCCTTTCCCAACAGCCCTTGCAGCAGGGAGAGTCTGGGCCCCTCCACTTCCTCCCAGTTTAGGCCACACTCACCTCCAACACCAGTAGTAGCTGGTATCCCGTGAAACATCCTGCACCCCGGCAGCTACAGCACAAGAGACCTGGGAAGCAAAGCCAGCACTAACTCAGGGTCCTCTTACGTCTCAAGAACTGGGCTCTGGGCATCAGAACGTTGTGAACAGCTTTCCTACTTTCAACAGGAACGACACAGGGATGCTAAAGGGCTGTCGTGGGGAAGTCGCGGTTTGAGGAAAAACACTGAGTGCCATGGGAGTCTTGCCTGTTAGGTTGGTTAGGGTAGAGAAGAGCAGCTGTTAGAACTGGGGCAGCATCTCGGGCACAGGGAAAGGGCACACTGTTGCAACACCTTTCAATGGAAATGAACTGAGAACTAGGTGTCCAGGGCTTTCTGAGTGTGAGGGGAAGTGTGGAGGTGGGTCTTACCCTAACTCTGTGGGAGATACTAGAGATGAATAAAGGCAAGCTTATTGGTTGATGCGATGTAGAAGTGGGGGAGGCAAGGCCCAGGATAGGTCCTGCCTAATAAGGACTTGGTGTCAGTGGCTTAGCCAGCTCAGACACGCCTCACGATTTGAAACAGGGTGAAAACAAATGTTCAAGGAAGATGAGCAAATTGAGATGGAGTGGCCTAATGAGGAGCCAGAGCTACCGAGGTCGCAGGAGCTAGGAACAGCCGGCGGGATCGCAGAAGAAAGGTGGGTACCCTCACAGCCAGGGGAACCTGTGCTGTGGATCAGAAATGCCACTTGACAGCGCCCATCGCCTACTGAGACACTGGCCGCGCGGCAAGGGACTCTGAGCTCAGAAAGAGACGGGACTGGGACACCTAGCCCAAAGGGTTCCTAAGAGGAGGGGACCTGGCCACCGCCGCTGTGTACCTGGGGCGTTTGGAGTCCCGGAGATGGCGACAGAAGCTCGGTGCTCGCTTTTTCCGCCTGCGCCTGCCGGGAAACCCAATCGGCAGCTCGGCGCTCATTTTCCAACCTTGAGCCTACGCACACAGCAAGCCCAATCCGTAGGTCGGCGCTCGTCCTCTTTGCCTAGGCTTGCGCTCTGGAATAGCTCCGCCTGCCAAGGCTTTAGATTCTCACATTGCCCACCCTTTTCGCAGACAGACGGCCACACAAATGAGATAGCAGCATGGTTTATTAAGGCTTTTCTTTTCTTTTTTTTTTTTTTGTGGTGGTGGTGGTGGTGGTGGTGGTGGTGGTGAGGAAATGGCAGGGCCAAGGTCACAGGCATTTAAAGAAGAGCTTGGAACCGTGGTCCAGTGTGCACGCACCCTCCGGCAGTCTCTGACACAGGGTGTCTCGGTCTTTTGTGCTCAGGGCTTTGCTGCACAACTGCAGCTCCTGCAACTGCACGAAGATCTGGTCCCAGAGGGCAGAGCTCAGCGGCCCCTGAATAGAGCAGCCTGTGGGGGTGAGGAAGAGGTAGGTTTAGCTTACACACCCACAGGAGGCATAGTGCTCATGTTGTACCTCAGAGCCTACATTTTGGCTTGTCCTAACATAAAAATGACTCAATCTATCTGTATGCTGTGGGCCCAGGGATCTCTGGAGGCTAGTGAATGCCAGGACTCGATCATCAAGCCAGAGATTCCACTAGGCTCAAGGGTGTCAGAGCATAGATGCCAGAAATACCAATGTGTAGGGAGGAGGGGGTGAGGTCCAGGGGAAACCCAGGGGCTTCCTCGTGCCCAGTTTTATCCTCCAGGGGAAAAGCCTGCCATCCTCAAATCTCAGCTGGGTAAGACAAAGCCAGGCCAGGCCAGCAGGTACACTTCTAAGGTGGAGAATGCTTTGGTGTAACAGAACACGCTTCTGTTAATAGGTATTGTATGAGTGTGCGAGTAATCCCTCATGCCAGGAAGGTGGGAGGGAGGGGCACAGATTGAGAGAGCGAGCACTCCTTTTAGTAGAGCTTGCATCATTCTGACTGGCTTCCATCTTCCCATGGACAAGACTGAAGAAATAAGGCTTTCTGTAAGTGACAATGATTTGCTACTCTCTTGATCCAGAAAACCCCACAAAATCCTGCAAATCAGGAGGTCCAATTCATGCCTGCCCTGGGGGCACCGCCTTTAATCTCAGTACTATCCAGGTAGAGAGGAACATTTACAGAATTCCAGAACAGCTAGAACTACACAGAGAAACCCTGTCTCAAAAAACAACAGCCACGCGGTGGTGGCGCACACCTTTAATCCCAGCACTTGGGAGGCAGAGACAGGCGGATTTCGGAGTTAAAGACCAGCCTGGTCTACAGAGTCAGTTCCAGGACAGCCAGGGCTATACAGAGAAACCCTGTCTTGAAAACAAACAAACAAAAACAAAAAACAAAACAAAAAACCCAAAAAACAAAACAACACCAAAAAAAAAAACCCCACATACAACAACCCGACACTGGAAAAGGAGGTTCAAATCTTCATGTTCATTTTAAGAATATCTGTGGAAAGCTGGGCAGTGGTGGCCCATGCCTTTAATCCTACCACTTGGGAGGCAGAGGCAGGCGGATTTCTGAGTTCAGGGCCAGCCTGGTCTACAGAATAAGTTTCAGGACAGTCAGGGCTACACAGAGAAACCCTGTCTCAAAAAACAAAACAAAAAACCGCATATGGAACTTTTAATTTTATTTATTTATTTTAATTAATTAATTTATTTATTTCTTGTTTTTTTTTGAGTCCTGGAACTCACTCTGTAGACCAGGCTGGCCTCGAACTCAGAAATCCACCTGCCTCTGCCTCCCAAGTGCTGGGATTAAAGGCGTGCGCCACCACTGCCCGGCACATATAAAACTTTTAAAAAGGAATGAAGAAATATACCGGTGGAAAAGGCCCTTAATGCTTTTTATTTTCATTAAAATTTGTATTTTGGGGGACTGGCGAGATGGCTTAGCAGTTAAGAGCACTGACTGCTCTTCCAGAGGTCCTGAGTTCAATCCCCAGCAACCACATGGTGGCTCATAACCATCTGTAATGGGATCTGACGCCCTCTTCTGGTGTGTCTGAAGACAGCAACAGTGTACTCACATACATAAAATAAATAAATCTTTTTTTTTTTTAAACTTGCTTTTATGTGGACTGGTGTTTCATTTTATTTGCATGTATATCTGTGTACGGTGTGAGGCCAGGCTGCCTGCAGGTGCTAGAAGGCAGCTTCAGATCCCTTGGAACTGGAGTTACAAATGTTGTGAGCTGCCATATGGATGCTGACATTTGAAATGGAGTCTCTGGAAGAGCACCCCTAAGTGTTGACCATTCCTCCAGTCCCTCCTTTGTTTTGTTTTTATTATTATTATTTACTTATTTTTTTTGAGAGAGGACTTTACTTTGCAGCTTAGGCTATGTTTGAGGTAGTCTGTGTAAGCTTCTAGTGCTGGGTTATAAGTATGAGCCATACTTGGTCCCTTCCTGCCATACTCTGAGCCACCGGTCAGTCTGTCTCACTCCTTGCCTTGGTCACACCACAAACTGCCTTTCATCATGACAGCCTTGTGGAGTTTGGCTGATGGCAGTGACTGCCTCTTCTGCTGGCAGGTCCCTGGGAAGTAAGCCCTGTGTTTGGTGAGGACACACAGCAGGAGCCATTCTTGTTCTGAGCCCTTACCTGACAAGCCAAGGAAACTGAGGCCTTGGGACCGTTCTTGTAGGGCAGATAAGAGCTCCTCCAGACTGGCACAGCTGACCTCGGGGTTGGCAGACAGGTCCAGAGAGGCGAGTGAGGGGCAGCAAGGGAGACACCTAGGATGGCATGCATGGGAAGTAAGGGCTGAGCTTGCAGGGAAAGTCATCTGTTTATTACTAGAGAAGGTTACCCCAGACAGACCCTTGACTCTGAGAGCCCAGGACCAAGCAGGACTTCTACAGCATCAGCCAGAGGGAAGACTGCAATGGCCAGCTCTAGACAACTCCTGCTCTAGGAGCAAGATTAGGGGTGGGGAGGGAATGCTTTACCAAGGAGAATAAAAGATAGGCCAGAGTGGGAGTTCTCCAGCCACAGGGGCATGGCAAGAAACTTGAAGGTAAGTATGCTTGCCAGAGCCATCCATAGAGATGGTGGACATCAGAAAGAGGTGACAGCACCTGACTCATCTTCGTGTCAGGCTCTGTCACAGGAGAGTCAGTGGCTCTGGGATGGTGTGTTACCTGCTCAGTTCTCTCACAGCCTTGTCACCCAGGCGGTTTGCAGACAGGGTTAGGTGGGCCAGAGCACAGCCTTCCTGGATGTCAGAACAGGGCAAAAGGCCATGCCGAGTGGGCACCCACCCACCTTCCTCCCAGCAGACTCACTACCAAGAAAGCTGTTTGGAGATGGAAAGGAAACACCTCTCTTCCAGGCTACAGGTTATAGATGCCTTGTAAGACCACAGGGGCCTGGCGTGTCCCTTGGGACTTGCCTGAAGTAACACCACCTGGCTCCCAGGAGTCTATGGGTGTTCTTCCCAACCCCCAGCCCTTTCCTCAGACTCTGCACAACACTTCAGGGTTTCAGCTGTAGGATTCTGGGTTTCGGGCCTTTGGATCCTTGCATTCTGGCCTGGCAGTCTGCTCCATACCTCATACCTTGGTCAAGTATTTGATAACAGGCTCTATGAGACTCGAGTTGCTCTTGCTGGCTGCCACGGAGCTAAGCTCCAATCGTAGGAGGGTGCAGGCGGGTAGGCTCTGCAGCACCCTTGCCAGGGCAGGAGCGCCGAGCGCATTGTATGATAAGGACAGGGTCTTCAGGTGCACAGCGTCTGTACGGCAGAAGAACTTTTGTCACCCAGTCAGTGCCCCTGCCCTTTCCCCGCCTGCCCTAGAGTTCTGACCCCAGAAGCCTCATGAATCCTTTAGAGGAACTGTTACTCCTCAACTTTTTGTGAGGAAACTGAGAAGCAATGGCTCTTATCTAATCTCTGAGCCTAGTTTTTACCATTTCATATTCCTGGCTGTTGGGCGTGAAGTTCTGGGCTAGGACATTAGCGAGTGAAAGTCAGGACACTGCTCTGACCATTGCCACCTAATCCCAGGCCCCTCCCTCTGCTGGGCTCCTCTGGGTAGCCCCAGTCCTCAGCCCTCTGTACTGGGCCCATGTCACTGAATCAGGTGGGCTCACAGTGAAATCGGCTCAGGAAAGTGAAAAGCTTAAGCCACAGATATGGAGGGCCTTTGAGGGCAGATATGGCTTCTCTGAAATCCTACTTGTGATGTGTAGGGGCTAGAATGAATTCTAAGAACAGCCAAAGGTGGTCAAGAACCAATTTCTGCTGGAACCCCAGCTATCCTTGGGTCCTAAAAGAACTGAACCTCCCCTCAGAAGCCAGATCCTGATAGCCTGGGAACCTCTCTGCTCAAGGTCTTGAATTTTCTCAACACTGGGCTCAGGAAATACACTTAAATACATCTTACCCTGGAAGGCGTTACCCAGGGCAGCCTGGTGGCTCAGGAAGAAGCTGGAGCTGAAGCCACAGGCCTGTAGGCGCAGGGTGCTGAGCATGGGGCAGGCCCGCAGAAGGGTGGCCAGGGCCTGACCGCAGCCATCCCCTAGTGGGTTCATACTCAAGTCCAGTTCCTCCAAGATCTATAGAAGATATGGGATGGGTACTGAGCTCACAGACTCCCCATAGACTCTCATCTCCGCAGGGGTCCCATTCCAGGGACACACACTGCCCAGCTCTCCCAGATGCACCATACTACCAATGAATGGTTTACTGGGACTAGAGATGCCCTGCAGCTGTTGGCCCACTGTACACTGGGTCTTTACCTGCAAAGCATCCTGGCCCGAGGAGCCTTCGACAAGCTGACGCAGACCTTCCTGGCCCAAGTGATTAGAAGAGAGATCGAGGAGGACCAGGTTAGGCATGGTGCCCAGGGTGGCCAGCAGCTCAGGGGCACACGCATCACCTAGTCGGTTCCCAGCAAGGCGTAGCTCCCGGAGTGCTGTGTGTAACTTGAGGGCCCTCAGCAAGGGTGTGAGCTGGGCTTGGCACAAGGCCAGGGAACAGGCACTAAATGAAGGGCTTGAACTTTGGTGCTCCATGGCCTGCAGCACTTGCTGGTGCTCCTCTAAGAAGAGAGATATAGGGTCAAGTCACCAGGGCCAAATCTGCCATCCAAATCCTGCAGGCAAATAAAGTGGTCCAGGCAGTAATACTGAGCCCATCCCTAAAAGCCTTGGATTTCATACCATGCATATAAATCTGGGGGGTTCTGATCTCCTTCAACCATACTTACATCTTCCAATCACCAGTTCCTGGTGACCTCCAGCCCTCCTCAGACTCCTCCCTGGGCTTTACCTGAGGCTAGGTTGCTTCAGGAACTCTCATTCCAAGGGCCCATGATCTTAGAACTGTCTGCTCCTACCTGTCACCCACATGAGGGTAACAGGTATAAAGCTTTGGGGAGAGTTGGGTTTCCTTAGACATACATATCTGCAGAGTAAGGGAGGGACTACAGGCCCAGCTCCTCTTGCATAGGCCTCCCTCCTACTAAGGCAGGGCTAGCTCACCTTGGCCCAAGCTCTGGCAAGCCCTGTGGTAGCGGTCCTTCAGCGGAGGAAGGTCCCAAGAAGTTACTTCTGCCAGCACCTAGAGTGTACACATGGTGAGCAGCCCCGCAGAGCCTGGCGGACAGGGGAAGACTGCGCCCATGGCCCCGGCCTTGCTGTTCACCTCATCGTTACTTTGCAGCACGTCAGGGATGGGATCCTGTGGGGCCAGCAGTGCTCCATCCTTCCTCAGGGTGAGCCTTGGGAGTAGCCCACAAGTTTGGAAGTAGCGCTGGGCAGCTTGCTCTGCTAGCCAAGCGACGGAACGGACATCACTGCTAAAGAGAGCAGCATGCTGAACTCCGATGCACTGGGATCCTGCTTTGGTACGCTGGGGTCTCCAGCTCACTCACCTGATGCTCTCCACCTCAGTACCTCTCCTCTGAATAACTAGTCCCAGCCCCCCTCCCCACTCCCAAGACAGGGTTTCTCTGTGTAGCCCTGGCTGCCCTGGAGCTCACTCTGTAGACCAGGCTGACCTCGAACTCACAGACACCTGCCTGCCTCTGCCTCCTGAGTGCTGGGATTAAAGGCACACTGTCTGTTCTTCTGGCCATTTCTAAGGCCCACCGAAACTTCCTAGGCTGTGGAGCCTGTGCAGGGCTCCCTGGGGCTCCAGGGAGCAGAGTGCCAAGTCCAAGGGAGCCCTTCTCACACCCCCCCCCTCCCCGATGTGCACATGAGGGTGCTGTGTTTCAAAATGCTGTCACCCAGGCAAAGCTGCACGACAGATGGAAGGGACCGGGGATAGGAGAGAGCACATGCCTTACCTGTGTGGGACGGGGATGAGGAAAAGGTTATCCTGGATTTGAACTCGAACCCGGATGGGAGGGGGCTGGACCAGAAGCTAGCAGGTAAGACAGAGGGAGGGACGGTCAGAAGCCAGCAGTTTCCACCGGAACCTGTCCGATGCTAAAGACTGCTTGTGCCGGGCAGTGGTGGCGCATGCCTTTAATCCCAGCACTTG
>JADRCD010214656.1:6009-47063 GCA_019843815.1 Montemys delectorum | reverse complement strand
ACACACACACACACACACACACACACACACACTTTCATATATGTACTGCAAGAGTATGTGCATGTAGACAGAAATGTGCAGACAGATGTACTAAAGAATATTGTCCTACTCGGCATGGTGGTATACCCTTTAATCCCAGCACTCAGTAGGTAGAGGCAAGTAGATCCTTGAGTTAGAGGCCAGCCTGGTCTACAGAGTGAGTTCCAGGATAGCCAGGGTTACATAGAGAAACCTTGTTTTGAAAAACAAAACCAACCAAACAATAATAATTGCTTAATGAAATGAAGTTTGAACTAAAATCCAAGGTTTTTATTTTTATTTTATGTTTGTTTTTTTATTTCATTGTGTCGCTCAGCTTGCTTTGAATTTTTCACCTACCTCAATTTGACCTTTCCTAGTAACTGAGATTATAGATGGCATATTATGCCAAACTTGACTTTTTTGTTTAGTGTCAAATAAATGCAGGTTTCTCATTAAGAGAAATGAGTATTTTAACAGTGACTTTGAAACATAAAGATTTTCATTGAGGACATAAAAGAAAGCATCTTGTTAAGGACTGACCTCATTTCGTTTTCTTGGCAAATAGGCCTTATCTGTCTGTTGCACAAGATGTGACCTGAGGTGTAGAAAGGCAAAGGCAGCAGTGCAGGTGTTTCACAGTCGTGTTGGCAGCGTGGGGTGTGGGACTTAAAACATTTCCTTTCCTCTGTACAGCTCTTGGTTAACAGTAAATCATTAAGGAAAGTGAGACATATTTAGAAAGTGGTTGCATGCTTGTAATTCCAGCACACAGGCGGCTGAGGTGGGAAAGTTACAAGTTTGAAGTCCGTTTTGATTATATAACAAGGTACTACCTCAAATAACAAATTTATACTTTTGGAATTTAGTTTTGTCCTGCCTTGAACCCAGGCCGTACCCCTGAAATACTCTGAAATGTACCAGAGGATTAAATGTACCAGTTTAATTTCCAGCATCCACATGTTAGCTCACCACTGTCTGTAACTCTCAAGATATGATACCCCAACACAGACATACATGCGTTCAAAATACCAGTGATCATACAACAAAAATAAATAAAGAAAAGGAATGATACTGTTTTTCTAGAACATTTGAGTTTGATTACCAGCACCTACAACCACCTGTAATGTAACTCCAGCTTCAGGATTCCCTCTTTAGGCCTCCAAAGACACCTACATGTGTTACAAAAGTACACACACGCACACGCAGGCATACATGCATGCACACACACAAACACGCCTCTTAAGACACTTGCACATGTTACAAAAACATAGACACACTCATACACACACACATACACGCCTCCAAAGACACCTACACATATTACAAAAATATACACATACACACATGTGTGCGCACACACACAAAGACACCTACACACATTACAAAAACACACACACATCTCCAAAGACACCTACACATGTTACAAAAATACACACACGCACACACGCCTCCAAAGACATCTACACATGTTTCAAACACACACACGCCTCCAAAGACACCTACCCTTGTCACTAAAATACACACACATGCATGCATACACACACACACACACACACATGCTGGAGAAATGCTGTTTCAAAGGATCTGTTTCCAATTCCCAGCACCTACATGGTGGCTCACAGTCATCTGTTAGTAGGAACTGATGTCCTCTGTCATGCAGACACACATATACTTATATAAGATCACTCACATACACAAATATATATATAAATAAATCCTTAAAGACACATACTGTCATATAAGTAAAAATGATGACAATCAAATCAAAACATTTGTGACTGTGTGATGGTAAAAATGTATACCAGTGTCCTAGAGGTGAGTATATTAATTATGGTAACCCTCAGGAAGCATGTTTTGTCTATCTGTTTTTAAAGGATTTCTGACACATACCTCCTACAAATCTGAGCGTGTGTGTGTGTGTGTGTGTGTGTGTGTGTGTGTGTGTGTGTGTGTGTATGAAAATGAGAAAGGGAACTGCACATATGGTTGTCATCTCGGACTTTTCCAGAAATTTTGGTCGAGTCCCTAATATGGTGTTGTAAGTTGTAATGCTGTGAATGAAGTAGAGCTATAAGTATTGACAAGAAACACTTTTCTTGCAGATGCTTCCTTGACAAGACCACTGCACCATCAAGCCTCAGCTTGCCATCACTCTCATGGAAGTGCCCCTCCTCAGACTCAGCCTCCACCTCAAGTGGATTATGTGATTCCGCATCCTGTCCATGCTTTCCATTCTCAGATATCTTCTCATGCAGCATCTCACCCTGTGGCACCGCCACCCCCAACACATTTAGGCAGTACAGCTGCACCCATCCCTCAGCATCTTCCTCCTGCTCACCAGCCAATTTCACACCATATTCCAGCCCCAGCACCTTCAGCCCAGAGACTGCACCCTCATGAAGTGATGCAGCGGATGGAAGTTCAGAGGAGGAGGATGATGCAGCATCCAACGTAGGTCTCATGGTTTTAAGGAAATTGTGCTTGCTTTTCTTTATGTTCTATTGATCTTTCAAGTATGAAATGTTTTATGTTTTGAAACTAGGTTTTACTGTGTGTGCCAGACTGACCTTGAATTTTTAAACCTCCTGCCTTAGCCACATAGTGCTAAGATATATACCATCACACCTAGTTGGTGGAAACAAAATGAAACAGTCAATCAAAGCAGTTTGACTTTAGTAAATCTTCGGCTTGGGAAAAACCTTTTTTGGGGGGTTGGGAGTGGCTCATGCTGGGTATTGAATCCATGGCCTTGTACCTAATAGACAAGGCTTTATCACTAGAGTCTCTGGTGTTAGGGGCGGAGGTGCCACAGGGTAAGATGCTGGCCAGGATACACAGAGGAAATCTTGTCTCAAAAAGTCCACAAAAAAGGTTCTTTTATAAATGACTGTAGCAAAATAAAATTTTCTATCCTGTTTTATGTGTTTATATGATATATCTAACTGGTTTGTACATAAGATATGACATTTGTTTTTAGTTGTATAACATTTTAAAGTTGTATTCTTCTATTCTCCTAATTAAAATATATATTGGAGAAGTTTCAAGAGAATACGAAACCTTTCTCATGGAATGATTTTTTTTTCTTTTTTTTTTTTTTTGTTGTTGTTGCTGTTGCTGTGTTTTGGATTTGAGACAGGGTCTCATTATGTAGACCTGAACTTAGTAGAGACCCAGCTGCTTCTGCTTCTGACTCCCAAGTGCTAGGATTAAAGGTTTGCACCACTATCCCTGGTTTCTGGGAGGATATTTATATTAGAGATGTTAGAATAAGTGAGCAGTAAGTTTTTATAGCAAGTATCATGGACTTTTTTTCATTTAATAGTTTTCTAATACATATTTCTCAGTATAAATTAATTTCATGACTATCTGTAGAGTTTCATAATATAATAGAATGTTTTTCCTACATTAAGAAATAACCAATTATTCAATTATTTCCAGTGGTCTTTTTGTGTTCTGTGTTTCCAGGCGGGCACATGAACGGCCCCCGCCCCATCCACATAGGATGCACCCAAACTATGGCCATGGGCATCATATTCATGTGCCTCAAACCATGTCTTCACATCCTCGCCAGGCCCCAGAGAGAACTGCCTGGTTAGTACCGTCTTTACTTCACACTGTGCTAAGCAGATTCTGGTAAAACTGGGGGAAGAAATGCTTTGCAGTGGAGTGCATGTCCCAGTGAACAGCTGTGTGGGAAGACAGTTCGGCTGGAAGTAGTCATCTCTGGCTGATAAGACCCGGAAAGAAAGCAAAATCTTGTGTTCTGGAGCAGGAGCTACTTGAATCAGGGAAAGAGCTGTTGGTTTTGTTTTGTTTTGTGTCAAATAATATTGTGTGGACTGGTTTCATTGTAGAAGGATCAAGTCAGGTTAAGTCATGTTTCCATACCTCAGTATTTATCATTTCTCTGATGACATTTAAAATCCCGCTTGTAATCAGTAATCCCCCCCATGGCCAATTCAGCCACCATGACACACTGTAGAAATCCAGAACTTAGTCCTGTTGAACTGAATGTTTGTCTCCGTTGACCACAGTCTTCATGTTCCTCTGTGCTTCCTTCTATCCACGCTCCAGCTCTCTACAGCTAAGTGGGACTTTGACAGATTCTGTAGATGAGACACTAGAATTTTTCCTGTTTTCATGAGTGTCTGTCTCTGAGGTCAGACTTACAACCCTGCTTTAGCACCTCCCTGGTCATGCTTGTGTTTGCCCCACCTGCAGTGTCTACCATTGAAAGGAGAAATCTAGTTTGTATTCTGAAGAAATAAAGTGGGTTTGCTTACAGTTTTCTTTTTAATCTGCTTGCTGCAGTTACTGCTGCAGAGTACAGAGTGGGAGTAAGAGAGTGGACCTTCAGCATAAGCTGCTTCTGCTCTTCTTGCAGGGTCACCACTCTGGGTTTTAGGCATTGAAGAGGTTTTAGATGTAGAAGCTCTTCTAATTGTCATTGACACCAAGAACCCAGCAAACACAGACAGGCCTGGGGGAGCATGTTCACATTCAGATGAACCAACTGAGTCATCTCTATTTGGTGTCCTCCTTGAGGAGAGCCAAGTCCCTGGTCAGAAAAGATCCTCAGAGCCCCTCATTATCTCTCTTACTTTTATGACTGCATAAAACTGAGTTGAAATGCTCTCTTGCTTATACTCACAAGATGAAGCTCTTGAACATTTATCTCTGAAATGTACTTAAAATTATTAGTAAAATCTGGGGGGCTAAGTTCTATTTGTCTTAGCATTATAAGTTAAGAACCTTTAGAGGATTTTTGAAATATAAGTCTATATTTCCATTTCTGTTGGCACTAAAGAGACTATAAGGAAGATACAAAGTTAAACTGCTCTCCCTCTTTCTCAGGGAACTGGGGATTGAAGCTGGAGTAACTGCAGCTACCTATACACCTGGTGCTCTGCACCCTCACTTGGCCCATTACCACGCCCCGCCTCGACTTCATCACCTCCAGTTAGGAGCACTTCCTTTAATGGTAAAGTGGGAATTTTTAATACTATGAAACATTTGCCTTAAAAATAATAACATCCCTTTTCTAATTAAGTATTATATTAAAATATTTAGGTGCAGTAGATGTTTTGCTAGAATTTAGGAATAATTCTCCTAATTAGCTGTTCTATAAAAATAGATATATTGAAATCTGAGTTTGTAATTTGAATTATAAAATATATTCTTGATGTACAAAGTGCCAAGAAATAGGCGTTTCTGCACACCGAGATGACCATGACCTGCTGTCACGGAGAAGCATTGGTGCATTGGTGAATTTGCCATCAATGGATTGGATCTGTTTTGATGCCTCCATAGTGTAGCACTTCTGATTGACAGATGCAGATTTTGTTGTTGCAATGTTAAAAAAAACTATTTGTAATACTAACTATAGACATGAACAGAAAAGGAAGTACTCTTTGTTGTAGGGAGAGACACTGCAAAGAGGCTCTGTCCCTTGTCCTAGGCAGCTTTGGACTTTGGGGTGCTGTTTTTGCTAAAGTTAAGGCTGATGAGGAGCTGTCAAACAAGAACAAGCACTATGAGTCTATGTAAGCTAGTGTTTCCAGCTACACCGCTGGGGCAGCTCAGCCAGAGCATTTTTGGCCCAGCACTTATGAACTCAAAAGCCTGTGTTCAGCACCACTGAGAGAGAAAGGGGGAGGGAGGGGGGAGAGGCGGGGAGAGGAAGAGAAAAGAGACAGAGAGAGAGACAGAGAGAGAGAGAGAGAATATGAAAATATTATGAATATGAAGCTGCTCTGACAAGAAACTGGGATTCAACAGCCACAGAGGGTATTTTGTTGTTGCAATTGTTTTGTTTTGAGACAGAGTCTCTCTATGTAGCCCTAGCTGTCCATGAACTTAATATGTAGACCACACTGGCCTCAAATATAGAGATATGCCTGCCTCTATCTGATTGTATTTATGCTTTTTGAGTGATTTAATCTGATTATCCTTGAAAGAGTGGCACCTCCTCAATTATGGGAAAAGTAGATTTAGAGGTGGAAGAAGGAACCTCCTTTATGACATAAAGGTAATAAGTACCTGAAATAAAACACTGGCAAATAGCAGGAAAAGCACCAGGACACAATGAGTAGTACTTAGGCTGACTCCAGGTTTCACTGTGTTGGAGAATATTAGATGGCCTGAGAAAGAGTTAAGTGGGAGATTTTGGACCTACTAAATCTGATAACTGTCCAGCAAAAAATTTTTTGCTCTATGCTAAAGATATGTTTTTGACCTGGCAAAATACCATGCAGTGCTAAGGAATCCAAGGAGGAGGAGATTTTCAGAGAGAATGTAGAAGTTGAAAGAGGCTAAGTAGACAGTACAAATAGAGCAGTCAAATGACTGTGTACCTCAGTCAAATGACAATAACTGCCTCCAAAGCTGAGAAACAAAGCAAGTTTCTTTTTATAAACTTATATGGTCAGTAGTGTCTGATCACACAAAAGAATAAAGTTTGGAAAAGTATTGATGGTTGGAATGGATTTTATCAGTAGTATAGCTGACTGGTAAGAAGGGAGATGCTTACATTTTCTTCCCTTCCCTCTGTCTCCTTCCAATCTCCTTCCTTTTTTGAGGTAGTATAATTGACTCATGGTCCTGTTCTTTCTAGGTAAGTACTCTTCCACCAAGACACACTGCTTGCTCTTGGGGTACTTTTTAAGAAAGATGAGAAGTTACAGACAATAATTATACATTACTTGTAGGTTGGCTATGAAGGATAGAAATTCCAGTATTAAGGAACATTGTGGTTTGGGGGAATGAAATGTTTTGACTTGACAGAAAGCCAGTAGAAAGAATTTCTTGTTCAGAGAGAGAAATAAGGAGTAGCCAATTAATAAGGACCAGGTAAGGGAAACAAGAAGACTACATTTGAATAGGAGGAGGAGAAGCATCCACAGAAGGTAGAGGAAAGACACAGGGAAAGGGTTTCAGAAGAAAGATTCACATAT
Source organism: Montemys delectorum (assembly GCA_019843815.1). NCBI lineage: Eukaryota > Metazoa > Chordata > Mammalia > Rodentia > Muridae > Montemys > Montemys delectorum. The sequence goes on along the minus strand of JADRCD010214656.1, from coordinate 40,089 downwards.
GGAGGTAGAATTGCTCTTTACGTTGCTTGGAGGAAGTTGTTAGTTATAAATAAAGCTGCAGATAATGTAATATGCTATTGAAGGTTAAGAGCTATTGCTTTTAAATTGTGTTTATTTTGAATTATTTTTCACATGTGAGTTGTCAGTATATTATAGTCTACTAGAAGTGTGTTTTGATACAGCACAGGCTGATTAAAAATCCAGCACAGTCTGGAGAGGGCAGGAGAGATGGCTCTGTGGTTAAGAGCACTATCTGCTTTTCCAGAGGTCCCAGGTTCAATTCCCAGCACCCACATGGCAGCTTACAACTGTCTATATAACTCTTGTTCCAGGAGATCCAACTCCTTCACATGCAGGCAAAATGCTAATGTACATAAAAAATAAATAAGTTATCAATTAAAAAATCATGCTGGGGAAAAATAAGAAAAACAATTTAAAAATGTTCGAGATTTATTTATAAATTGATAATTACTTATAAAGACAGAATAGTGCTCTGTCTCCTTCATACATTCAGTTGACTTTTGGTGTCTGCTACAATAATACTGCACAGTGCTGTAAGCTCCTCGTCGTGATCTTGTTTGTGTTTAATCACTGACTTAATGTATATGTATTTGTTCATTGAGACATGCAGCAGTAGTAAGTAGTACAGTGCGTACCTGAGCAAAACTTACCTGACATGTGTTTGCTCCCCAGGCAAAATGCAGCCTTTATTGGTATAGAATCCTTAAACAGTGCTTGAGACCTGTATTTGGACCCACATTAAACATGAAAGAAAGCCCATGGTTGAAAGGGTCATGGGAGAAGCATGCCACGAAAGAGATGCAGGAAAGCTGAGAAGGTTCCCAGTATCACTGGGAGCAGCAAGTCAGTCAGTACCAGTTTCTCAACACACTGCCTGGCCATAAATGGCCATAATGAACAAATGTTCCCAGAGTAACGAGCAAATTTAACCTGTGGCCAGCTCACAGAACATGGAATCTGAAATATTCAAGATTTACTATACTGAATGGTACAGTTTTGTTTTGTTTTGCTTAAAGATTTATTTATTTATTTTATGTATATGAGTACAGTGGTAGCTGTCTTCAGACAGACCAGAAGAGGGCATCAGATCTTATTACAGATTGTTGCTGAGAATTGAATCCAGGACCTCTGGAAGAGCAGTCAGTTCTCTTAACTGCTGAGCCATCTCTCTAGCCCAGGTTTCTTTCTCTTTTTTAATTATTAAAATTAGATTCACTGACCGAAACAAGATGGGCAGTCAAGAAAATTCCATGCTTTTTACTACTTAGAAGTTGACTTGATCTTATGAAAGCTTTAATTTCTTTCAAGTTCCTTTGATACTACCAAGAGACCATCAGCTTAGTAAACTTCAGCATACACTAAATTAGTTAATTAATTATTATTTATTTATTTTCTGAGACAGGGTTTCTATGGGTAGCCCTGGCTGTTCTGGAACTCACTGTGTAGACCAAATTATCCTTAAACTCAGAGATCCACCTGCCTCTGCTTCCTGAGTGGTGGGAACCTAAGGCATGAGCTACTATACCTGGCTTTATGTTTTAAAGGAGGAACTGTATTTTGCTATGTTGTGCAGGCTAACCTTGAAACTAGACCTATCCTCAAACCACCTCAGTCTACCTTACCTTAGCCTTCTGAGTAACCAGGACTGAGTGTGTCTCCCAGCATCCATCTATATGCAGAGTTCTTTGTGTAAGGTTGTATTTTAAGGGGAGACTAACTGTCCCTCTTAATAGAATGTACAGTTGGAATTATGGCTTGTCTTTTGAACTGAGTGTATGTGATGGTTTGTATATGCTTGGCTCAGGTAGTGGCCCTATTGGGAGGTATGGCCTTGTTGGAGTAGGTATCTCCCTGTGGGTGTGGGCTTAAGGCCTGGAAGTCAGTCTTCCACCAGCAGCCTTCAGATGAAGATATAGAACTCTCAGCTCTTTCTGCACCTTTCCAGTCTGGATGTGTCCATGTTCCTACCTTGAGGATACTGGACTGAACCTCTAAATCTGTTAGCCAGCCCCAATTAGATGTTATCCTTTATAAGACTTGCCTTGGTCATGGTGTGTGTTCACAGCAGTAAAACCCCAACTAAGCAGAAGTTGGTACCATGGACTCGGGTATTTCGGTGATAGGCTTGACCATGCTTTTGTTTGGAAGGATATGGTTTTTGGGACTTTGGATTTAGAAAGCAGTGGAATGCTTTAAGTAGGGCTTAATGGGCTCTTCTAGTAGGATTATGGAAGACTTTGTTGCTGTGAATTATTTGAGCTGTGCAGATCTGGCCCAAGAGGTTTCACTGGAGAAAAACTTCAGTATGTGGCCTAGAGACTGTTTTTGTGGTATTTTGGTGAAGAATGTGGCTACTTTTTGCCCTTGTTTGAAGAGTCTACCTGAAGCTAAATAGACGCAGATTAATTGTATTGACAAAGGAAGTCTTAGAAATACCCATCATAGGCTTTATTCTCTTGTTAAGTCTCATGAAAAGCATTTTAAACAAGCATAGCAAACTGAGAAAGGAAAAATATAAAATATATGGTTTGAGTATTAAAGGGGCACCAGGAAGTAAAATTGAGCTGAATCCTGTGTTCAAGAATATTAAATTGAGGGGCTGGTGAGATGGCTCAGCGGTTAAGAGCACTGACTGCTCTTCCAGAGGCCCTGGGTTCAATTCCCAGCAACCACATGGTGGCTCACAACCATCTGTAATGAAATCCAATACCCTCTTTTGATGTCTCTGAAGACAGCTACAGTATACTCATATACATAAAACAAATAAAGATTTAAAAAAATATTAAGTTGAATTAAGGAAGTAATGACTCATGACCAGCTTGAGACAGAGCACATTCTAGGCATGGTGGGTGGTGCAGAACTTGGCAACTTTAGCCATGTGAGTCTGCCTTTATAGTTGAGAAGGAGACTACTGGGACAATTGATGCTGGTTAGCTGGAGCTAAGAAATTACCGGTGATTAAGAAGAAACCAGCATCACTGAGGTGACATCTTCTGGGAGGTGTTTTCTGAGGGCACAAAGAAGCTGTGTTCCAGAGATAGCTAAGGTTGTACCTCCTGCAGCAGCTGCACTTAAGAATCATCCAGGTGGTATTGAAAGCATGGAGGGGAGGGTTCATGAAGAGCAGCTGAGGCTTGGCATGTTCCTTCCTTGATGATATGGGACTGAACCTCTGAATCTGTAAGCCAGTTGTCTTTTATAAGACTTGTCTGTTCACAGCAGTAAAACCCTAAGTAAGACAGTTGAATATCTTCAAAGTTATCAAAACTTGCAAATCTTAATTGACTTCATCCATCTCTTATATTATAAACAGGTCCCTGACATGGCAGGCTATCCTCATATCCGTTACATTTCTTCAGGACTGGATGGAGCATCATTTAGAGGTCCTTTTAGGGGCAATTTTGAGGTATGAAATAAAATAAGTGAAGATATTTGCCATGGTGTTTCTAGTGCAGGCTGAATTTATTGTGTTTTGACAACGAAGTAATATGGCTACTGTGGTTGTGATTCAGAAGGCAGCAAAATATCTCCTTTTGTCGTGTTGTTTCTGGGACTTACACAAAGATATATATATATATATATATATATATGAACAATATCTTAAGGTCAGAAGTAACTATTTAAAATACAATGAATACAGCCTGGCAGTGGTGCAAAACTTGAATCCAGCACTTGAGAAACAAACAGGCTGATGTACCTAATGAGTTCCAGGCTAAGTAGCACTGCATAATAAGATCCAGTCTTAACACAAAAAATGGGGATTGCAGGATAGCTCAGTGATTAAATTACTGACTGCTCTTTTGAAGGACCCAGGTTTATATCCTCGTACCCACATGATGGTTTAGAACTGTCTGTGACTCCAATTCTAGGGGATTCAGTGTTGCCTTCTGGCTGCCTCAGATACCACGCATGCACATGGTACACAGCTATATTACAGGGAATATCTACTTAAAATTAAAAACAAACAAAAAAACCCCTACTAAATCAGTATAAACATCCAATAAAGAACAATGTTATTTGTTTTTCTTTTCTTTTAGTTTTTTGAGACAGGGTTTCTCTGTTTAGTCCGGCCTGTCCTGGAACTCACTCTGTAGACCAGGCTGGCCTCGAACTCAGAAATCTGCCTGCCTCTGCCTCCCAAGTGCTGGGATTAAAGGCATGTGCCACCACTGCCTGGCTAAAGAACCATTTTAATGTGGCAGGGAAACCATAGTTGTTTTCACCAAGCTTTATTGGTTAAGAAACAGTTTGGAGAAAGGAAAGCCAAGTGATTCATGTGCTGCTTTGTACCTCACTTATGGTTGGTATTTAGAACAGCTTGTTTCCTTGATGTGGTGGACAGAATTCAGCTTCTACACCCATGTGCATGTCCACACTTGCCCAGTGCTATGTGGTCACGTCCTTATTTACAAGGCTAGCACTTCAATGCCAACATTTATTGTGTTTGTATTATAGGGTTATGAAATTTACATTTGTTGCATTTGTATAATTGACAGTATTCTCAAAGGAATATTCATTGTGGTTTTAATACTAGTTATTCTTTACTTTCAGGAATTGATTCATCTGGAAGAAAGATTAGGAAATGTCAATCGTGGAGCCTCCCAGGGAACAATTGAAAGATGCACATATCCACATAAATATAAAAAGGTGAGGATTTAGCCCATAAAACTCCTAGATTGGTATGCATATGCATGAAATGGAATGTTATGAACCCTTGAATCCAGGATTCCATAGTGAAAAATTAGCTGAAACATTTACTCTGAAACTGAAATCTCTTCACATAATCCCTGGTTTTCCTATTCAGACAGGGAGTTATAGATTTCTTAAGTGTTCTCCAAGATACTTTTGTGGATTTTATAACACTCTTACTATACTTATATGTATGTATTGTTTCTTCTAGTTAAAAAAGAAGCCTACAGGGGGACACCTAGGAAGCTTTGTTCATCACTTTTTGTTTGTTTATAAGCTCTCAGCTCTTTCTCTGGTTCAGGTGATAAAGTATTGCTATGTAGCCCAGGCTAGCCTTACATTTGAGCTTCTTCTGCCTCAGCCTCCAGAGGTGGCATTACAGGTGTGGCTGCCATGCTGAGCTTCCATCTTGTCTTTATTATCTTGTGCAAAATTCCATCGTATATTAATACTACAAGTTTTTAAACTATCCTTTTATGTCTAATGTGGTGGCTATACCTGTAATCAGCACTAGAGAGCCTAAGCAAAGGAATTGCATGGGTTTCAGGCCAGCTTGGGTTTACAAAATAAAACAAGCAACAACAATAAAAACAATGACTGGGGGGGGGGGGGACTCACAGGTAAATCACATAGCCAGGCCTCTTCGCTGATGTTTAGATCCTATTTCTCATAGCTTTAACCTTCACTCTGTGTAGTGGTATGTGGAAATTCCAAATTAGACATGTAAAATTAGTTGTTTACAGTGAACAGAGAATGCTTAGTGCTATAGGAGAACAGTGAATATGGAAGTTACTGTTGGTATTTTTCATGTTTTCTAAGAATGTCAATCAGACATTACCACTATGTCCTGTCTAAACTAACTTGTTATTGGAATTAATTTATAAAGATGTTTGAAATAGTCATTAAAAGAATAATTTACTAAGTTGAAATAGTAATTATACAAAGTATCATGATGAATTAACAGTAATAGGGTTTAACCTAGAGAATTTGTTACAGTATGACTTTGCTCATACTGACTTTCAGGAGTCAATAATAATTGGTAGTCACTTCATCCTTCTGTTAATTCATGACAGTGTTGTGTAGGAAATAAGTTGCATATGAATATGTGGTCTTGTTTTATTCTTGTTTGTTTTAAATAAACACAGACTTTACTCAGTTGTTCAATAATGTCATCTCTGCTAATAAGGTAACAACTGATTGGTTCTCACAGAGGAAACTGCACTGCAAACAAGATGGGGAAGAAGGGACAGAAGAAGACACAGAGGAAAAATGTACTATCTGTTTGTCTATTTTAGAGGAAGGTGAAGATGTAAGGTAACTAGAGATTTCTTACTTAAAGTCCACTCTCTTAAACAGAAAGGACACTTTGCTCAGTGGCAAAGTGCTTGCCTGGTTGCACAGCCCTGACAACTCTGTGCCTCAGCACCACAAATAGATCAATAGGTTTTAAGAGGGCATGCATTTAAAAGTAAACTGGAAACTAAATAAAGACTGTTGCTGATGTACTGTTGCCAGCTCTGTAAGCAAAAGGATAAGCGGATCAGAGTGCACCTCCTCTCTGGGCTGCAGCACAGTCTAGGTGGGTAACTTTGTTGTAAACAGTGTCTTCTTCGTGCAGGAGTGATAGTTTGAGAGAATTTTGATATCTGGATTATAAGGGCTCAAGATCATTGCTATGCACTTTATTGACAGCACTTTTTTTTCTCTCAGTTTTCTGAGACAGGGTCTCACTATATAGCTTTGGCTGGCCTCAGCCCACAGAGATCCATTTCTTCTGCCTCTCTAAGTGCTGGGATTACAGGCATGTGTCTCTATGTCCAGCATAACTATACTCTTTTGTGATTAAGCAATGTTCTCTTCTTAACTTAGTATTATTATTTGAAAGTATTTTCTTTATATAATTACCACGATGATTATTTTGTTACCATCTTGACTTTTTAAATAATAATATCATATCAAATATAACAGTGCTATGGGTAGTAATTTTTTCCTTGCAAGGATATTTTTATCTTAATTTCTTCAACTAGTAGCTGAGAGAAGAAAAATGACAAAATATTGTTCACTACATTATACGCTAAGGGTCTTTTTTATGTTGCTAGAAATGTACTATTATTTTTTACATATATATGTGAAAAAATATATATGTATGTATGTATGTATATATAGTTTTGTGTGCAGATACATTTGTACATCATGTATGTGCAGGTCTTCAAGGAGGCCAGAAGAGAGAGCATTGGATCCCCCCAGGAGTGGGTGCTGGGAATCTAATTGTGGCCCTCTGGAAAAGCTGCTGGCTTCTTCTTAACTGTTGAACTATCTCTGCAGCCCCTGTGTTTGTTTATTTATTTTTTTCTTTAAACACAGTCTTTCCAGTGATGGCATGTAGTTATTCAGTCAGTCTCTTACTGGTGTCACTGGGAGTGCCCAGGAAGGAAGAGAGCACTTTTAGGTATTGCTCGTGAGTGAGACATGTTAGGCTGTTGGGATTCAAATAGCAACTCTTAATGATAAGTAGAAAATTTCTTAAGCATCACTTTCATCCTACTCTTAAATTTAGATTTAGTGTTACCTGGTCTTTTCTGTCAGCTTTATTTTTAGTTTCTATTTGGCAGTTTGGTGTGATATTCTGAAGTAAATATCTTCTGTTAGCTCACCTTATAAAGTAGTAGCATTTTGCTAAGTGGGTATCCCAATTGCCCTATGAAAACAGTATTCCTTACCTCAGGAATGGTGTTCAGCCTAATGTCTAAAGAGTTTCAAGTAAATGACTATGTATTTCAAAGAATCTTCACAAACATCATAATGATTTGATGGCTCAAAGTGTTTGCAGCATCATACAACAAAGTATTTTCATCTCCAGCACATTGGCCACTCAACTACAAGACAAAACTAGAGTAGTGCTCCTTACCATTGCTGCTTGACTTGACACTTCTTAGGAGTTTTATATAGTTTGCTACCATAGCCATGCCAGTTATTTATCTTGGTAACTCATACATTATATTGTCCAAAATGCCAGTTTTATAATGAGTAATTCTTCTTAGAGAAGGTGTGTGTATGCATATAAGTACCACAGTACACATGGTGAAGTCAGAGGACAACCTTGGTTCCTACCTTCTGCCTCCTTTGTAACAGGGTGTTTTTGTTCACTCTTGTATGTACCAGGATAGCTAGCTATCCAGCTTCTGGGGACTTTGTCTCCATCCCGCATCCTGATGGGGCATCCTGGAGTGCAGGTGTGCCATGCCATTGCGTACTGTTTTTCATGGGGATTCTGAGCATCTGAGGTCAGGTGGTCAGGCTTGCACAGCAATTACTTTGCCCACTGAGCCATCCTGCCAGTCCTAGTCTTTGTAACAGAAAGATGCTTGGTAACTTTGTAACACTATTAAATTACTAGGTGTAACATGTATTTGCAAATCAATACCCCATTGAGTTATCATGAAATTAATTTTTGCTTTTTTCTTCAATGATAGGCGCCTTCCGTGTATGCACCTTTTCCACCAAGTGTGTGTTGATCAGTGGCTGATCACCAATAAGAAGTGCCCCATATGCAGAGTGGACATCGAGGCCCAGCTACCAAGTGAAAGTTGACATTGTGTTTCAGAACTCTTGCTGTCCCTCTCATTCCCATCCTTCCTGGTACTGCAGTCAACCAAAGATGGCATGACTTACCTGCGCAGATCTGGAAGCCTTGGACTCTGAGTGCTGACTCTGCTACATGGTACAGCTACCGCTAGACCTACAACTTATGTACACAGTTGATTTTGATGTATTTATAAAAGCTTTTGTGTTTTTTTTTTCTAGATTTGACATTACTTCCTGTATCATTTTACTGTATTTTTGCATGATTCCTTGTATTGCATTTCTTTGCACATATTATGGGCTTGTGACCCTAAACTTGCAGGCAAGATTAGCTGCTTTAGTAAGTAGTATTTTGTGGTCTTTTGTTTTTTTGTTTTTTGTTTTTTACATAGTACCTTGAAAATTATGAATTTTTTTATCCATTACTAACCTTTAATTTAATCAATCATGTACTTTAGTTTAATGTATAAAGATCCTCTAGGAAATGATAATATTGTGTATTAAGACATTCCTTAATTAAATTAGGACAAAATGGCTGCTGTATATTTACAATATGGAGTTCTGAGTTAAGTACCGCCCTTAATACTGGAAACAGAATGTAACCCATGTCAGTCAGATGCAGGTGGTACTCACAAGACCAGAGTGATCAATAGGAATTTTCTTGGTGTATCCTTTCTTCCAGCACAGTGCAAGATAGAGTTGCTGTTGATGCCGTATGTTTAGACTGCTGTTCTGACCCTATTTATCTTTCTCTCTGCCATTTGGAACTTTATTCCCTAACCCAGGTTTTGCTGCTGTGAAACAGCATTGATGAACACTAAATAATTAATTTGAAATAGCTGGATTGTATATACTTGCAGATTTAAAAAAATAGGGAAATTGAAAAAGACATGTAGAATTTTGTTAGGTCTTCTGCTAAGCACGAATAAGATATCTGCTTACATTAATTTTATAAAGTCATTCAGTCAGAATTTAGGATTCAGTCATTGGCAGGTATCTTTGCATTCGTAGAACTTCCAAGGGTCCCAGGATCACTTTTAAGGATTTTTTTTTTATAGTTTAAATAAAGTCAGCTGAATCTACATGTCTCTTGTTTTATTTCTCTCTAAACTTGAAAACAATAAATCTGCAGATACTGTGAGGCACAGATTATATTGTCAAGCTACTGTTGCTATGGTTATAGACACCCACTTCAGACATTACCAAGAGTCGATCACTGACTTAAAAATTTTAATTTCTATAGTTAAGATTTACACATAATATAGAGTGAAAGTTAACATACTAACATTTCTCCTTTGGAGGAAGTTTTAATCCACTTCAGGATGCATATTAGCAAGATACTTTCATATACAGGATAGCCTAATTTTATTTGTTTAAATATGCTTAATATGCCCAAGATTGCAAATGCATCCAGTCAGTAATACCACTGTCTGTATGTGGAAGACATGTTCCCATGGATCATATGTGAAGATGTCAATAAGCTTGCATTAAGCCACCTGCTTTGTAAGTGGATTGATTAATAAATAACTTATATTTCTATTGTCTTTGTGTTTCATAATTAGTGTTTATAAAATGGTTTACGTTGGACATTTTGGAGTTCAAATGATACCCACCTGATATTTGCATATTCTGGTGCTTATATTCATTCGGTTTTGCCTTTTATATTAGTAAATATCATGGTACATTAATTTCATTATCAACATGTGTCTATAGAATATGCATGCAGATGGAGGGCGGATATAGTTAAAAGTATACTTGTGAGCTAGCATGAAGCCTGATATTAAGACATTTCTAACTACAGGGGATCTGAGATCCTTGCCCAACACTTCAAAAAGAGGGCAAAAGTAACATTGATTACCAGTCTACATTATAGAAGATCAGGAAAGAGTAGGTGGGTAGTGCTGTCGCAGTGGGGAAAAGCCAAAAAGTAGACTGTGCTACATATAGGACTGCCTGCCATTAGAGAGCCTGAGTCTACCCAAGAGGTTGAGAATAAGGTGAAAGTGAGGGATGTGTGTGGAGAGGTGACTCAGTGGTTTGAGTTCAGTTCCCAGCACCTGTATCAGATAGTTTCCAAGCTCCAGAAGGACCTGACATTTCTGGCCTCTATAGGAACCTACACTTATGCATAAATAACCTCCCTACCCTGCCCCCAATACATACACAGACATATGTTTTTAAAGAGTTAAAGTGGAGAGAGCTCCATGGTATGGAGTCCTACTGGTGTTGTTTCAGAACACAAGAATTCTCTCATATATGAGTTTTAGATACATAAGTCCCCGACTTGCTTTTTGTTTGTTTGTTTTTTGTTTTTTGTTTTTTCGAGACAGGGTTTCTCTGTGTAGCCCTGGCTGTCCTGGAACTCACTCTGTAGACCAGGCTGGCCTCGAACTCAGAAATCCACCTGCCTCTGCCTCCCAAGTGCCGGGATTAAAGACATGCGCCACCACTGCCCGGCCCCTGACCTGCTTTATAATTGGTATTGCTTTATATATGTTTATTTTACTATTTTATTTTTGTGCGACAGGGACAGTGTAAGCCCTCCTTTGAATTCATTCTGTAGACTAGGCTGGCCTCAGTTTCAGAAGAGCTACACCTGCCCTCTGCCTCTCAAGTGCTAGAGTTTTCTCCTACACCACCCACAAAGAAACACGGTACTAAAAATAAGTCTTAAAAAGAGAACATAAATTATTGCTTTAATTCCTAAGAGTTTGGCCTTTCAAAGCAAATGCAGTATCATGAGGTGCTGCTAACATTACTGCTGCAACTTTGTCCAAGCAACTACTCACTAAATGGGGAAAATAGGTCGCCTTTGGCATTCACAAGAGCGTTAGTTTTCTTTTGTCCTATAGTCATGGGAAATTCTGCTCTGTGTGTTTCGCTTCTCACCTTATACTCACAGCAGCTGTGTCAGTCAACTACTGCTGGAGGGTAAGAATTGATGCCCTCTAAAGTTACATTTTGTGTGTGTGTATGTGTGTGGTGGTGTATGTGTACATATAGAAGGCTGTAAGTCACCATTGTGCACCCTTCTCCATTGCTCCCTGTTTGCTAGGGCCATGCCATTTTGTCTGCCTAGTTTAGGTTTTAAAAGTAGGCTTCTTGCCAAGACTTTGCTCTGGACATACTGTCTTTTGTAGGTAAACATTCTCTCTGACTAGAATCAGAACTCCCAGTTGGGTCTGATTCCTGCTTCCATATTGTATAAACATACCCTTTAAGACTATCAAATGGCAAAACATTTGGAAATGGTAAATGCACTCAGTTTTTCCATTGAAAGCACATACCAAAACAGCATTGAGAATTCAAATTTTTAAAGGGATCATATGTCCTAACTACTATAGTATGTTTCCTAGCCAAATTGTGGCCCCATGAGAAGACAAAAACACACTAACCAGCAACATACTGTAGGTCATAGAAATGCCCTCGATGTGTCAGTGTTTTGTGACAACCACCACAAAACTTGTTTTCAAGTACTTTTATTTGCTCACAGATGCTCAGTTTGGGCAATGCTAATGGAATCTAGCTCGTCTTTCACTGTGGTCTTCCTGGGAGTGCTACTGGAATAGTTTGTCCAGTATGCCTGACTTAGACATCCAAAGCTTTCATTTGCATGGTGAGAACTGCTGATGGTTCACTGAGTCTTTTCACTGTCATCTATTTAGCACAAGATAGCTAGACATTTTTACACAGTGGGTCAGTGATCCTGGAACTGCCAGGCTACCTTAGAGACTATCAAGGCTAGCTAAGATGACCGGGTAGGGTAGAAGACCCCAAACCAATACAGTTTGGCCATTTTAAATCCAGCATAGGGGCTAGTCATGTAGCTGGGATGGTAGAGTCCCTAGGCCTCAGGAAGCCCTGGGTTCTAACAATGCAGTATACTATTTGTAGTGCAGCTTATAATCCCACTCAGGAGGTAGAGAGGCAGGAGGATTAGAAATTCAAGGTTTGGCTGGAGAGATGGCTCAGGGGTTAAGAAGCACTGACTTCCAGAGTCCTCAGTTCAGTTCCCAGCAACCATCTGGTGGCTTAGTTATCTGTAATGGAATCCAATTGTTTGCTTGGTGTGTCTGATATATATATATATATATATATATATATATATATATATATATATATATATATATTGTCTCTATTCACATCTTGGGATACTCTTTATTTTTTTTGAAATCGTGTGCACATCACACCATCATTTGACAAATCGTTTCTGAGTCCGACTGTATTGATTTATTATATATATATATATATATATCTTAAAAAATAGTATTAAAAATAAATTCAAGGTCACCCTCAACTACATAGAATGTTGTGAACCAGCCTAGAACCCTGAGACCCTGTTGTAAAGTTAATTTACCACAGTAACCTAAAGTACAGCCAATGGCTTTGTTAAAATGTCTCATTTCATGTAGAGGTGAGGTCTGTCTATGTTGGCAAACTGGTGCTAAAATCACAAGTTTAAGAGATCCTCCTGCCTTAGCCTTCCGAGTAACTGGAATTACAGGCATGTGCAATAGTACAAACTGCCGAGCACATTTTCTTCCCCAGTCCAAGCCAACACTTCCCAAGAAAGAGAAAGCTATTTGTGACATCTGTCATGGACAAAGAGTCAGCAGCCACAGAACTTTCATTTCCTTTAGTAGGTATTTGAGAGAAATTAATGGGACACAAATAGCTATTTCTGCTCATTTGATTTCCAGTATCCTTGTGTAATTTAGATCGAGGGGTAATTCTGCCAGCCTGTCTTTCAGGTGGGAGTGTTGAACATTGGTTCTTCCTTTAGACTCCAATTGGAAATGTCCGATTTAGGTGATGGGGGAAGAGAGTAGTTGTTATTTCCCAATAGAAGAGACTTGAACTAAAACAATGAAGACTGATGAGGAAGCCTGATGTGAGTCAAGTTTCATTTCTCAAGTCGTTTCTGGCACTCGACCATTTTCTGTGTTGTTTTGATCTCTCCTTTTCAGGGCTTTGCACATACATCATACTACTAAGCAGTAGCTCCCCACCGCAGCATTCTTTTTCTGTCTTAATCACTACCTAATCTTTTCCCCAGAGTAATATTCTGTTCTTTTGTCTCATCTCTCACTATTCACAACTTGGGATATCCTTAGTTTTCTTTTGAAATTGTGTGCACGTCACACCATCATTTGACAAATCATTTCTGAGTCCGACTGTATTGTGCTGGGAGTCATACAAATCATGTCTAGTTTGAATTACGACTCTGCTGGGGATCTGTTTTAGGAAGACCAATATATCACACATTCAAGTCTCAATCATCTTGTAGGCCTGAACGACCTGTAGATGATGGCACCATTTGCCAGACCATTCCAATCCAAATTCCCAGATAGACGTTTCCGGAAGAGGAAGTAAGGTCAGAAGTAGCATTTCCAGGAAGTTCTCTGGAGCCCACTTCTCCCCAACCCAGAACAAACTTCTAAAGACATCTGTGCTTACGTGAGGGCTTCGCCCAGCCTCCCAGATTAAGATAGTCTTTTCCAGTAGGAGAAAAAATATTTTGTTTAATCTCGGGGACTAGAATTTGAAAATAAGACTGTAGGCCAGGGAACGACAAAGCCCGGCGGCCTCGCTGGTTGCTATGACAAGCAAATACAAGCCAGCCAATCGACGTGCAGAAAGACCTTCCAGTCTAACCAATGGGTTGCGCGCGCCCTGTATGCGTCCACCCAATGGTGCGTGAGCGGCGCGGTATTTGAATCGCCGACCGGGCCGTGGACGCGGAGCGGCGGGGCCCTGAGCCTCCCAACGGTGTCGTAGACCGGAGTGGCTGTGCCTCGTCCGCACTTGCCAGGGCGGCCCTCATGGCGCTGCTCCGACGCCCGACGGTGAGTGCGCCGGGGTTACGGTGCCCTGCCCGGCCCGGTGGCCGGGGAGACTGTAGGCGAGGCCCAGGCAGACCCAGAGCGGTCCAGAGGTCCGGCCTGGGTCTCACCCGTCACCACTTAGGGCTGCGCTGCACTGGGAATGAGGACCGGGAGGAACCGCGAAGCCGCCCAGTACCTTTTCTCTGCTTTTCACATTTTTTTCAGTTTGCTTCGTGTGAGCTTCCCATTTGGGTCTCCACACTGCCTTCCTGGCCAAGTTCATTAAAGTGTGGGTTTAAGTACTCTTAAAAAACAAAACAGAAATAACAAAATGAAAACAAAAATCCACCCAAGTGTAATAGGAAAAGTACAAAGCTTGGATCCTAGGATTGCAGACAGTGGGGTAAAAGGTTATCTCTTTGAGAATGAAAGTATTACTGACTTTTAGGCTTTAATTGTACTTGGGTCTACTTTAGTTGAAAACAAGAACGCCCTGACACAGCTGGCTGCCATTGTCCTGACCAGTTAAAAGCTGCCGATTCCTCTACCGCGTGAATTCAAGGGTACTCCTCATTACCAGGCTTTAACTCATAAGGCATTGAACTTTCAAACCCATTTCGAGTTTAGCAGTGGGGTGCTAGCAATAAAGACTGAACAGCTTAGCTTTGGGGATCAGAATCCTAGAGAATGAGGAGCACACAGTCAGGGTTCATGTCTTGTAGATAGATCTAACTGCCACTAACAAGTTCATTTTTGTCTAATTTGTTCTTTCAAATTATTTAATAGTTAAAATCTTCTTTGAGGTTGGGGTACAGTTCAGAAGTTAAGTATTTTTTTCTTATGAAATATTTGTTATTGTACCACACTGTAAACTTTGGAGTATGAATAGCAAGTCTTGTTTTTGTTTTTGTTTTTGTTTTTGTTTTTGAGACAGAGAAGTCTTGTTTCTTAAACTGCATTCAAGATAAAGGCAGTTAATTTCAAGTAACACTATTTTTTTTTCTTTTTCATACAAGTCTGACTCTCCCAATACTTGAGAGGTGAAATTATTTTACCTATCCTATTGTCATTGAAAATATCCTTAATTTGAGTCTATGTTATAAAAAGCTGTCTCTGAAAGTCTTTCCTTGTAAGTGCTATTTCTTATTCTTTGCTTGGCATTATAATCCAAGCTAGGGTTAAGTTTTAAACAGCTGGACTATCATTAACTATTGGTATCAAAGCTCTTTATCCTTCCGGATATACTGTGTGAATGGAGGTTTCTAACAGACTTAACCGACAAGGATCACTTAACAGACACAGGTTGCATATAAGAAGTAATCATTTAGGTGGCAGACTTTGGTGTCTCTTAAAAACTGCTCGAATATGCAAAACAATTTATACAGTCTATAAAAAGGTCTTTGTTTTCTAGGTAAGGCAATGGGTGGTTTGCCTAATTGAGAGTGATATTTCAAATAGCATTTCTAGATTTCCTAAAATGTACCTTCCTTTTCCCTTAAAAATAATTAAATCTAAAGACAAAAACCAAAACCCGACTCTGTAAGTTTGAGGCCAGCCTTGTCTCCAGAGCAAGTTCCAGGACAGCCAGGGCTACAGAGAAACCCTGTCTCAAAAAACAAAACAAATCAAGCTTTTATTTGAAGTGCATAAATCAAGTTCATTGGGTGTATACAGTGCGTTCATGGGCCAGAAGAGTATGTCAGATCCCCTGGAACTGGAACTACAGTTTGTAAGCTGCTATGTGGATACTGGGAATTGAACCCAGTCCAAAGCAGGAGAAGCCAGTGCTCTTAACTGCTGAGAGCCATCTCCAATTCCACCTTCCCCCTTTTAAATAGATTTCAGCATTTTCACCTTTACCAGAGTAGTTCTGAATTTGAGTATTTGACATTATATAGGTAGGTATTTTTCATTTTCTCTGTATTTAATGGCTTTTTTTTTTTATTTGTTTGCTTGTTGTCGGTTGTGGTCTTTTTGTTTTGTTTTAAGGTGTCCAGTGATTTGAAGAATATTGACACAGGAATTAATCCTAAAGCTAAGAGCCATGTGACTATCCGGCGGGCAGTTTTAGAAGAAATTGGAAATAAAGTTAGAACCAGAACGGCTCAAGTGGCTAAGGTAACAAGGGCAAGGTGTCATGTGCGGAGGGCCACACTGTATGGGCTACCCTGGTCATCCTGCCCTGCTCACTGGTCATCCTCCTTTATAGAAACCTCAGAACACCAAAGTATCAGTCCAGCCCACCAAAGTGACAAATGTCAACAAACAGCCGAAACCTACAGCTTCTGTGAGGCCAGTGCAGATGGAGGCGCTGGCTCCAAAGGTAGGAGGCCCAGAACTTATAGCATGCCCTGAGATCCTTTCATATTAATTTTATGTGAATAGGTATTTTGCATGCATATATGTCTGGGTACCATGTTTGAGTCTGGTGCCCTAATGGGGGAACAAAGAAGGTGTCAGATCCCCTGTAACTGAAGTTACAGATGGTTGCATGCTGACACATGGATGCTAGGAACCAACCTGAATCCTCTGCAAAAGCAACCTGTGCTTTTAACCACCAAGTCATCTCCCCAGCTCCCAACTTGGTGATGCCTCAATTCTATGTTAACAGTGCCTCTGTGACTGAGTAGCTCAGCTGGAGTTAGAGTCCTGAGCTAAGGGTCTTGTTGGCTTACCCATTTCCCATATGCTCTCCTACATAATTACTATAAGATAGATACTTCTGGGTGCCAAGATATAGTAATAAGCACCTCCCCATATCTGTCTCCCTGTCTCTATCTCTGTCTCTCTGTTTCTCTGTCTCTGTCTCTCTGTGTCTCTGTGTCTTTGTGTCTCTCTCTCTCTCTCTCTCTCTCTCTCTCTCTCTCTTCCCCGACTCTGGGTACACACTTGGAGGTCAAGAGGACAACTTTCCAGAGTTTTTCTCTTTTCTCCATGTGGGTCCCAGGGTTTAGGTGGTGTTAGCAAGTGTCTTTAGTCACTGAATCATCTCACAGGGCCGTTCGCCCCCATCCCCCACACACCCTTTCAGGCCAACCTCAAACTTAGAGCACTCTCCCTGCCTCAGCCTCCCAAGTGCTGGTATTATAGGCATGTGTCACCATTATGCCTGGCCAATGAGTATTTCATATGTGACAGAAATAATCTGAAACGGGAGATCCATTCAATATATTTAATGAGGTACTGTGCACCCATAAATATGAATTAGTACAGCACTTAAGATGTCAAAGTGTTTGGAACAGTAAATAACAAAATCAGATCATAGCACTTATATACTGTATAAAGTCAGATTTGCTCTTAAATGGCTGCATTTATATAAAATATTAATCATAATTTTATTTTTAAATATTCACTTTCATTTAAAAATTTCAGGCTTGCTGGGCAGTGGTGGTACACGACTTTAATCCCAGCACTTGGGAGGCAGAGTCAGGTAGATCTCTGAGTTTGATGTTAGCCTGGTATACTGAGTGAGTTCCAGGACTGCCAGGGCTACACAGAGAAACCCTGTCTCAAAAAATCTTCAGGCTTCTGAGGCAAGGGATGTAGCTCAGTTCGTAGAGGGTTTGCCTAACATACATGAAGCTCTATGTTCAGTGCCCAACACTGAATGAACCAGTCTTGGTGGTACCTATCTGTAATCCTACCAGGAGTATCAAAGTTCAAGGTCATCCTTGGCTACATAAGGAGTTCAGGCTAGCCCAGGATATGTGGCTTTCCTCCCCCCCCCCCCCCCCATAGCATGTAAGAGGCCCAGGGTTCAGTCCTCAACATTGAGAAGTAATAGTGTTATAAAAGAAGAAATAGAATTCTTTCTTCCTATGACCCTAATGCTCCCCTCTTTCTGGTCTCCTCTATTCCATGGCTGACTGCTTTTTCTCTATTTTCTAACAAAACTGAGACCACAAAACATGGGGCTAAGAGCTCAGTCCATGGAAAAATCACCTAGAGGCTGGAGAGATGACTCTGGTTAAGAATATATGCTACTCTTTTTTTTTTTTTTTTAAGATTTATGTATTTTATGTATGTGAGTACACTGTTGCTATCTTCAGACACACCAGAAGAGGGCGTCAGATCCCATTACAGATGGTTGTGAGCCAGCATGTGGTTGCTGAGAATTGAACTCAGGACCTCTGGTAGAGCAGTCAGTGCTCTTAACCGCTGAGCCATCTCTCCAGCCCAAGTATATGCTACTCTTACAGAGGACTGGAGTTTGGTTCCTAGTACTCCTGTTGGGTGGCTCACATAACTTCAGCTTCCAGGGATTCAACCGGTGCCCTCTTCTGGCCTCTGTGGGCATCTGCACTGATGTGCAGATCTCCCCCGCTCCCAACCCCCGCTTACATGTAGTAAAACGCAGTCATTAAAGTATCACCTGTATATACTGGATGCTGTGACTTTAGAGCTGTCTAGGGATTAAGGTGCAGTTAGTTACTTCAGCTCAGACACACTGATTTTAGAATCACAGTACCACAGAGACCATCAAGTTTTCATTGTAGGTAGAAGAGCTCTGCTCTGGCAGGAGTGCCCCATTCCTGCCTAGCACTGACCGTTGTTACCTGTCCTATTTGCAGTCTCTATTGCCACTGTACAGACAGTCCCTGTAATTATGCACACACCAGTGGATCATATCATAGGAGTTCTGGGAACTTTCCTAGAAAGCTGTCAATCCAAATGTACATTCAGGCAGATATTCCCAGAATCCTAGCTGTGCAAACCTTCTTGCTGTTTGGACAAGACAGCTGCTTCTCAAATGGCTGAGACTTAATTCAGGCATTCACAATAGTTATGCATAGCATTTGGGGGTTGGGGTGGGGGAACCAGTGGCTTTTTTTTTCTGAGTTATAAAGCCTTGGTGAACACTGAGTAGTTTGAGGGAAGAGGGGCATTTGCTCTGCACTGGGCAAACAAGTAGGGCCCAGGCAGAGCAGGAAGCTAGGGGTCTGGTTGGAAGTTTACTCCATCCACAGCATCACAGTATGTGGTAGCATACATACCAAAACTGAGCGGGTAGGGATGGGTTCATGTTCAACCTGAAATAGACAAGACCCTGTCTGAAGAGGAAGAGATTGTGTGTGTGTGTGTGTGTGTGTGTGTGTGTGTGTGTGTGTGTGTGAGAGAGAGAGAGTGTCTGTGTGTGTGTGTGTGTGTGTGTGTGTAAGAGAGGGAGGGGCTTAGCTAGCTACAAGTGAAAGAAAAATAAATGCAGTGCTCTTGATTTTTTAAATAAAAGGAGTAAAATCTCAAGAAACAACCATAAAACATGAAACATGAGTATGCAGAGCTAAGCCTCCTTGTTGCTTCCTCTGGGTATCAAGGGCTGTGTTCCTAAAGCTAATCATAGTAAAGGCTTGAGCCACTGCATGCTCTGAGTGACCAAATGCTTGTTCCCTGTGCCAAGCTCATCTGTGGGGAGTCAGAACAGTTCTTCTGGAGCCTCACCCTGCCGCACTTTTGTACCCTAAGTACTGAGAGTTGCTGAGCATGGTGGGCCAGCCAGGACAGCCTGGTGCTACACAGCAGACACTGTGCAGAGAAAACACTGAGCAAGTCAGCACAGGAGCCACTGTCACACCTGCGCTCACTGCCTGCACCTCTGACACTGCTGTCTAGAGCTCAATGGCCTTACCCACCCCGCCCTCCACATCCTCAGCTTCTGATTGGACTTTTCAATTGTCCCTGACAACAAATAGGCTTCTTCCTTAGTCTAGTGTGAAGGTTTTAATTTGCATACTGCCATCATAAAAAAAAATTTTTTTTTTTTTTTTTTTTGAAATAGGTTTTCTCTGTGTAGCTATCTAGAATTTGCTTGGTAGACCAGGTTGGTGTAGAACTCAAATCCACCAGCCTCTCTTCCCAATTGCACCACCATGCCTGGCTTAAGATTACCTTTAATAATTCATTTCTAAGGGCATGTGTTGAGTTGCTAATCCTAACTAATGATCTTTAAGCTTTGTGTTTATGATTTTTTTTTAACTGATAAATTAAAAAGACACTCCCAAGGAGCCATGTGACTTTTTGAAACACACATACACTCTCTCTCTCTCTCTCTCTCTCTCTCTCTCTCTCTCTCTTAGTATAACGTGCAAATGAAGGTTAAACATTTATCTCCTTCCCTTTAGCTTTGGAAAGATGTGCAGCATGTTGTGAGGTTGCTAAGAAGGAAAGACAAAGGGACAGTGACTCAGGAATAACACAGGTTGTATTCAGGAACGGGCTCTGGCGGGTCTCTGTGGTAAGAAGCAGAGCCCTTCAGCTTCCAGGCTGGGGTAGTTGTAGGGCAGAAAGGGACTGGAATTCTGCCTTTTTGTTTGCAGTTGGCCATTGCTGAAGTGCTGAGTCAGTAGGGGGTAAGGTCGGTTCTGGGTTGGTGCTGGGAGGGCAGGAATCTAGAAAAGCAAGTCACTGTAGCTCTTGGAGCCAAAGTACTTTAGTTTCAGGAATTGTCAGTGCTCAACTAAAGTGGAAAAGCGTTCCAGTGTGGCTTGGCCCTGACTAGCAGCATGATTGCCCTCCATTGTTGCCCTGCTGTGCCACAGCATACCTCTAACAGCTCCCACCCTGCCCATCCCTCTGTACTCTCAGCCTTCGGATCACAGGAGTGAGGTGACATAGCACCTGCCATCCTCTCATTACATGGTTACCACTACAGTTTTAAGGCAGGCTCCCACTATGTAGCATAAGCTGGCCTTGAACTTACTATGTGCCAGGACTGACCTAAGTGTTGATCCTCATGGCGCCTCACCCAGGTTCACTTAGTTAACCTCTGCAGCAGACACTGCACAGAGAGAGAGAGCACAGTGGACCCATAGTACTTAGGGCAATGTGTGAACACTGACAAAGTTCACTTTCTCCCAGGACATGGCATCTCACTCATTTATTCTAGTTCCCCGAGGTTTGTAAATTCTGGGTAAATGGCAGGCATACCTCTTTAGCCTTTGTTGGTCTGGACCTTCCATGGTATATTCCTTTAAGAGGCAGAACATGTCTTGTACAACCTCTCCCCTCACTCTCCACCCCTCCTTTTCTACCATAAGCCTAGAAAATATTAATCTCAACTTAATTAAAATTACCCTTGCAGTTTTGTTTTACTTTTTTGTTATTTCTGAATCATGTTCTCACTCTAACCCAGGTTAAACTAGAGCTCTACACTCTACACCTCAGGCTGGACTCCAGCTTATTGCTATCCTTCCACCTCCGCCTCCTCTGTGCTGAGATTGCAGGCCTTAGTCAGCTCACCCAGCTTTTAAACCCACTGCATTGTATGAGCTGTGGTCTGGTTTTATGTTTTATTCCCTTAATATGTATTGTGTATGATCTAGAAATTCTGTTAGGATTTTGAAATGGGCCACTTATTCTTTTTCAAATAATGGTTTACGTATACTTCACTATGAAATATTTTTTGAGCTGTACAACTTTTTGATTTGTGTGTGTTTTATAAATAACCACCCTGCCAGCTAAGTATATAAAATATAGTGCCATATCCTTGCTAAGTCTTTGCATCCTCCTGCTTTGTTCTCAGACTAGAATATGCCCTTCTGCTTCTTGCTTCCAGGGTCTTCATTCAGAAGGAAGTTGTGGACTACATACAACATGATTGTAGGAGAGGTTGTAGCCAGGGAGCTGCCAATTCCAGTGTTCTCTGGCCTCAGTGGTTATTTACATTCATTGCTGAGGACCTACTGTGTGAACGCTAGTATAAGTGTGAACAAAGCTAGCTGACTAAATGCACAAAAGCTTACCAGGAGACAGAAAATAAGCCATATGCCATATAAACACTGTAGGATGCCAGGAACAGGCTCTCCAGAGGTGCGGTAATTCATGCCTTCCATTTATTGGTGCAGGACCCTCCTCCTGCCTCCGAGGATGTCTCCATGAAGGAAGAGAGCCTCTGCCAAGCGTTCTCTGATGCTTTGCTCTGCAAGATTGAGGACATAGATCACGAGGACGGGGAGAACCCTCAGCTCTGCAGTGACTATGTGAAGGACATCTACCAGTATCTCAGGCAGCTTGAGGTGGCTGGCCTTTATGTTTGGGCTGCACTAGCAATGTGGACTTTAGCAGGGATGGGGGGGGGGGGGCGGGGGGAAGATGCCAACTTGTTAAACTTTTGAATTCCACCGACAGGTTTTGCAGTCCATCAATCCACACTTCTTAGATGGAAGAGATATAAATGGACGTATGCGTGCCATCCTGGTGGACTGGCTGGTCCAAGTCCATTCCAAGTTTAGGCTTCTGCAGGAAACTCTGTACATGTGCATTGCCATCATGGACCGGTTCCTACAGGTGAGTGTGGCGGCAGGGTGAGGTGCTGGCAGCCCTGTAAACATGGCGGTGATGCTTCTCAATGGAAAGCTGAGATGCCAGAGAATCTCTGTTGCTACAGTGGGAAGTAGGACAAAGGTGTCAGGCCTCTGATGTCACTGACCAACTCTGAGTACTCCTGCTAGCCTAGGAGCAAAGGCTCTGGGACACACATTTGCAGTGTCCTTTCCTGAAGTGTTGGAGACCAGAATTTTTTTTTTAATCTGATTTGATTTGCACATAGATAACGGAAGTATCTTGGGGATAGACTCTGGATCTAATCCTGTGGCACTGTGAGGTCATGCATATATACCTTATACTACCAGCCTAAAGGTAGTTTTATGCACTAATTTTAGTATGCTTTGACTACAGCTTGTTACATAAGGACAGGAATTGAATTTTTCACACAGGGGTATCATGTCAACATTCAAAACATTTTGGATTTTGGAACATTTCCGGTTTAGGAGTTTTGGTTTATGAATGAGTGTTCAATGGGTCCTGCATAGCTGCAGTCCTTTATTAGGGGAAATATAGCATTGCATGGCACAGGTCAGCTGAAGTTACTGGTGTTCTAGCCCTGCCTACACCATTTTCAGCATCTGATGCTCTTCAATGTCAACATTCCCTTATCTTAGAATGAGCTGAGTGAGGGGATCTTGGCTACTACTCAGTGTGGCAGCCATAGAAATTAAAGGGGCCACTTCTTCCAGAAACAGAGCAGGGACCCATGTGGGGGACAAACTGAGAATCTAGGGGACCGGAGGAAGAACGGAGGCGGTGCTGCCTCTGAAATATTTATCAGCAGTGAAGGCACAAGCTGTGAGTGGGTACAAGAGATATCAGATGTGTTGTTGTTTTACTTTCCCGCCACTGGCAGCAGAGCCCCACAGCTTTGAGCCTGTGTGGCAAGAACTCTAACACTGAGCTCTGCCCCTAGCCCTGGATGCCACAGGAAACAGCCAGGGTGTCATCCATATCAGTCCTTGCAGGCAGGACTGATTTAAAAGTCAATGAGACAGGGTTAGGGCAAGGACAATATGGTGACAGTTATCACGTTAATGGCTGTGAGATACTTCCAGATACTTAACCAATAGATCCTATGGTTCTCAGTACACGCACTGAGCAGGAAAATGGAGTAATATTTTGTGTAGATTTCCAGTAATGAAATTAGAAGCAAGAAGAGCAAAGTCCCAGTTAGAGAAAACTTGAAACAACCCATGCTTTATTTGTGTATGTTTGGGGCATGGATGTACCATAGCACGCAGGCAGAGGTAAGAAGACAGCATGGGAGTTGATTCTCACCTCTGTCGCGTGGTTTCTCACCTCTGTCGTGTGGTTTCAGGGAGTGACCTCAGGTCTTCAGGCTTGGCAGCAGGCACTGGTAGTCACTGAGGTTCACTCTGCTCCTCACCTCCTTTCAAGAAATGTCCATTTGCTGGGTGGTGGTGGCGCATGCCTTTAATCCCAGCACTTGGGAGGCAGAGGCAGGCGGATTTCTGAATTCGAGGTCAGCCTAGTCTACAGAGTGAGTTCCAGGACAGCCAGGGCTACACAGAGAAACCCTGTCTCTGAAAAAAGAAAAAAGAAAAAAAGAAGAAGAAATGTCCATTTATTTAGTGCGTGTGTAGCACCTATGGAGGTAAGAGGCCAGCATTTGAGAGTTGGTTCCCTCCTTCCACCATGTGATTCCAGAGCTTGAGCTCAGGGTCAAGCCTGTGCTGCTGAGCTGTCTCACCAGCCCTGGTTTAGGAAGTTTAAAGCTCACAGTTAAATACTGTAGTGCACTCCCAAGTCTGAAGCATTGATGAGTGTGTTTTCTCTTTGTTTTAGCTGATGAGGTTCTCTAAGGTAGTTGACGGGCTGCTCTTTAGTTCTTACTTTTGCAGTGATCTGTGTACAGAGCACACTGAGTACAGGTCAAGACCACTGTGTACACTTAGGACCATTACCTAAAGCTATAGGGCCAGGTCATCTGTTTATAAATGACCTTTACAGGATTTTGGGGAGGACCCAATGACATAGTGTGTTGGAATCTTATCACAGTGCCCAGCATGGTTACTGCAATGACAGTGGTGTGCTCTGTGACGACTCTTTCTGACAAATTTAAGTCTTCTGTGTCCTGCAAGAGCCTGGCTTCTTCACCCCGTCCACCCTGAGCCTCAGTTGAATCTTGAGTTGGTGGTGACTGATGTGCTTGTTTTTCATTAGGCTCAGCCAGTCTGCCGGAAGAAGCTGCAGCTGGTTGGGATCACAGCTTTGCTCCTGGCTTCCAAATATGAGGAGATGTTTTCTCCAAATATCGAAGACTTTGTGTATATCACAGATAATGCTTACACCAGTTCCCAAATCCGAGAAATGGAGACTCTGATTTTGAAAGAGTTGAAATTTGAATTGGGCCGGCCTTTGCCACTTCACTTCTTAAGGCGAGCTTCAAAAGCTGGGGAGGTGAGTGCCACCATTTCTGTGGGAAAGTTGTTTGTGCTCAGTTTCAGCGCACACTATATTTTCAACCTGTGGGTTGCAACCCCTTTGGGGGCCAAACAATCCTTTCACAGGGGTTGCATATTAGATATCCTGCATATCAGATATTTATAATTCATAACAGTAGTGAAATTACAGTTATGAAGTAGCAAAAAAATACTGTTCTGGTTGGGGGTCACCACAACATGAGGAGCTGTATTAAAATACCCCGGCATTAGGAAGGTTGAGACCCACTGCTCCAAGAGAAAGCTTCTTTAGAGAGGTTTGATACTTAATTTACAGGGTTCTTGAGACATGTGGGAGTTAAATGGGTCAAATTCAAAACACTCACAGTGTGCTACATTCTCCTAGGTGGATGTTGAACAACACACCTTAGCCAAGTATCTGATGGAGCTGACACTCGTCGACTATGATATGGTGCACTACCATCCTTCTCAGGTTGCAGCAGCAGCTTCCTGCCTGTCTCAGAAGGTGCTCGGCCAAGGAAAATGGGTGAGTGGGAGAAAGAAGGCTGCATTGGGAGCCCTTGTGATATGAACTCAGGTCCCTCTGCTTGCAAGGCACGTACTTTTACTGAGCTGTCCCCTCAGCCCACACAGCTGCTTCTCTACTTTGAACTTGTCATGTGTGGCTGGACCCTATCAATCTGTCTGTGAGGCAGGTTCCACACTGAGAAGAAGGTTGGTACTCAAGAGAGTATGGGTGTGTGTGTGTGCGCGCACCTGTGCCTCCACTCTGCCTTGTTTTCCAGCAAGAGGTGGAAGTAGGCTTGTTGCTTGGTGTACCCTTTGGACCTGTACAACAGCTTTCAAACCTGCCATGAGCACTTGGTCTGCTAGAGCTGAGAGCCTCTTCCCCCTCTGCACTAGGCCTGTCTTGGGGACAGAGCCATGCTGCATGTGCTGGGGAGGTGGTTAGGCAGGGCTGGGTTTTTACAAGGTAAGAATTTTACCACTGCTTTTTTAAAAATATATTTTAGTGTATTGGAGATTGACCTCAGACCCTCACACATGATGGGCTTGTGCTCAGTCACAGCTGGATCTCCAGCTGTCTGTTATTACTTTGATCCAGGGTTTCTCTAAAATGCCCTGTGTGACCTTGACCAGTCACTGGGATGTAGGCCTGCACCACTAGCTCTCACACAGGAGATGTGGTATGTGCTCTCCAGAAGAGAAGGAAGCATTCTTTGGCTCTTCGTGTTTTCCCTCTGTGTGTGTTTTAGAATTTAAAGCAGCAGTATTACACAGGCTACACGGAGAGCGAAGTTCTAGAAGTCATGCAGCACATGGCCAAGAACGTCGTGAAAGTCAATGACAACCTCACCAAGTTCATTGTAAGTGTGTGCACGTGTTCCAGCAAGCATGGCTGTCATAGCACAGTCTCTAAGGAATGGGATATTCTCATTGGTTCACCTTGGCTAGCTAAGGTCAGTGTGTGGTCAGCCAGCCCATGGATTCACGCACTTGGGTAGGTCACACTCACTAGTTTGTATGGCATATATTTCATCAGCATCCTGATTGGACACCCAGCAAGCCAGGAAGGCTGTTTTCCCATGGGTCTGGGAAGAGAGCTCCCTCTAGTGGCTTCAAATTCAGCAGCTCTTACTCAGTTTGTTCCTAGTGAACAAACATGGAGAGGGAGAAGGACCTGTGGGGGAAATGCTGTATGTTATGCCTGTGGGACACAACAATCAGAATACTCCTAAGGGCCAGTGACAAAGGACAGAGCACTTGTGTCCTCACTGCATGATCTGCCTGCTGACTCGTAGTTCTGCTGTGACTGCGAACCATGGAGGCACAGTATCTGGGATTTGGAAAGCACTGGTTGCTGCACACTTTTATTGCCATTTTTAAAAAACATGAAATAAGTGTTTTGCCAGGTGCCTGTAGAGGACAGAAGAGAGTGTCTGATCCCATAGGACTGAAGTTATAGGTGGTTGTAGGCCACTGGATGTGAGTGCTGAGAATTGAACGAAGTCCTCTGGAAGAGCCACCAGTGCTCTCCATTTCTCCAGCCCCTCATTTCTAGTTTGTGCTTCCCTTCCCAGTAGCTCTTAATGACAGAGAGCCCTTACCCCTCTGAGAGCTCCTGTTCTTCAACCTTGAAACTATATTTCCAGCCGGGTAGTGGTGGTGCATGCCTTTAATCCCAGAACTTGGGAGGCAGAGGCAGGTGGATTTCTGAGTTCAAGGCCAGCCTGGTGTTCAGAGTGAGTTCCAGGACAGCCAGGGCTACACAGAGAAACCCTGTCTTGAAACATGCCCCCCACCCCCCACCCCCACACAAAGAAACTATAGTTCCCCTACTGGGGATGTGACCAGCAGGGTTGGAGGAGACAGCCTGGTGCAGGATGTTGTGAGGGAGAGACCTAGGATTGTGAATCATTAGACTATCTGGAGATGGCAGTCATAGCCCTTTTACTATGGGGTAGACAAGGTATGCTGGGAGGTCTTGGAGCATACTTAACCACAGCTGGCTTCTGCAGGCTGTCAAGAACAAGTATGCCAGCAGCAGACTCCTGAAGATCAGCACGATTCCTCAGCTGAACTCCAAAACCATCAAAGACCTGGCCTCCCCTCTGATGGGCAGGCCCTAGGCAGCTGGACTTCCATCCTGCGCTTCTCAGATTTTTTATATATTCTTTTCTAGTTTACATCACAAAACCTCTTCTCAGACTAATTTTCTAATTGTGTATGGATGAAAAAGCTATTGATTTTCTTATTGTATCCTGTGTATATTTGTATACTCTATACTCAAGAAATGTAGAATGACCTACCGTAACTGTGCTCTTTATTGAAGAAAAATAAAGCTATTGATTTACTTAAGGTATCCGATGTATATCTGTATAGTCTACACTGAAGCAATGTAGAGTGATGTACCTATGCTTTGGTTTTTGAATGACTATCAATGTCCCACAGCTTTATATCCAGCTGAATCTTAGCTACTGGTCCATGCATTCCTTTTAGTCTTTAAACTTTTAAGGTCGTAGGTGAGTGTCAGCATTCAAGAACAAGTCAATAGAAGAAATACCTGTTTTTACCAAAGCCTAACCCAAGATAGTCCCTAGCTAGACTTGGAGTGGACACCTGCTTTTGTGCCTGTAAATGGAGGGAGACTGCCCCCCCCCCAAATAAACGTAGTACTCTCTTTTTTCTTTAGGCTCTGCTAACAAGAGGACTCTAAATATAGGTAGGTCAATTCTTGCATGTAAATGTCTCAAAGGATATTGAGGCCATGCCTTTTGAGTGTGTGAGGTTCTAATTCTCTTGAGAAGGCAGCTGAGTTCAGAGGAATCTTGGAGTATGAGAGTACTCCAAGTAGAGTCAAGGCTCTCTCCTTTCATTCTCTAGTGTGTGTGCACATCCAGCCTGTCAACAGGGAGCAGCTAGTCTGTCCCAGGGAAAGGCTGGAACCAAGTAGTGCCCATTGCTCAGTCCCCTGCATCTCCTGTTTTCTCCTTTAGTCTTTCTTAGGGCCACACTGCCACTTGTCCCTGGCCATAGGACCTGGGGCCAGGTCCCCTATAGCTACATTTGTTAATGTTGCCAGTCCTTAAAACACTTGGCCCCGAGAGCCTCCTTCCTTCCTTCCTTCCTTCCTTCCTTCCTTCCTTCCTTCCTTCCTCTCTCTCTCTCTCTCTCTCTCTCTCTCTCTCTCTCTCTCTCTCTCTCTCTCTCTCTCCTTCATTCCTTTCTTTATTTTTTATTTTTGTTTTTCAAGACAGGGTTTCTCTATGTAGCCCTGGCTGTCCTGGAACTCACTCTGTAGACCAAGCTGGCCTCGAACTCAGAAATCCGCCTGCCTCTGCCTCCCAAATACTAGGATTAAACGCATGCACCACCACTGCCCGGTGAGAGTAACTTTCTTGTGAACCATGGCAGCCCTACAAGATGCCAGAAGCCCCGTTTACCAAGTTCACTGAACATATGTGGGTGTGATGGCCACTGCTCTGCTAGAGCCTCATGTGATCTCACACCCAAGGTTAAAGCATTTCCAGTGGTCAGGAGCTCACTCAAGTTCACAGAGTATGAGGCAGGAAGATTAAAAAAAAAAACCAGTCAGTGGTCTACTAGGAAGAGCCTAGAGCTAAGATTCATCATGAATGGTTTCTAAGAAGTTTAGAATTGGGGTTCTGCCTTATTCTGAGACCTATCTACCTATCAATTTAGATATTCTCCCATTTGCAGAAATCCCAGAGAAGTAATTCTAATTACTAATGACAACTGGCAAGCAGGGTTGACCCACCTTCACGTTTGCCTCTAGTGCCCACCACGTTTCTATCTGGATGAGCAGGCTAGAGGCTTTTGGGGGAGCTTCACACCTGTGATGGAACCCTGAGTCTAGTGTCACCATCTAAAACAGGTTTACTTACAAAGTTCATGGGTCCTTTAAGCGCAGGCGCCTAGCATGGTGGCTGGTGGCCAGGCTGGAGTGCAGGGAGGCCTTCCAGTGGTAAGTTAAATGCCCGGCTCCTTAGAGGTAAGCCTGCTCCATTGCTCCAGCACGGCAGATCCTGATAAACAGAGAGGTCAATGGTTTTAAGGCATGCATTATAGAAAGGCAGAGAGAGGGAGAAGAATTGAGAAGCAGAGGCCAGCCATAGCCACGTGGAGTGGGGAAGGGGAGGAAGGGGGAGAAGCAAGAGGGAAAGAGTGACGAGCATAAGAGAGAGAGGAGGACGCTGGGCTACCTTGCTGTTGCCAGGTAACTGTGGGTGGGGTGTGGCATACCTGGCTGTAGCCAGGTAACTGTGGGGGTGGATTCTAGCCAGAATACCAGGAGCTTAGGGCATTGCCCTACATGACTGATGGCCACAGAACTGTGGAGTTCAGGGCTTATGGTGTCAGGAGCCTAGTGTTTTTGGAGCGTAGCTCACAGTTGCATCCCTTGTAGAATTTTCTCCTGGGTCTCCGGAGTAAGAGAGTAAGTCTGGTCTCGTGTGATCTGCTGTGTTGAAAATGGCAGGAACAAGAGGAAAACCTGCTTCCAGTGATGGTTGGCTTCTCCCCTTTCTTGAGAAGGTCAGAGCTCCCTAATGAGGATTTCTTTTCTTTTTTTTTTTTAAAGATTTATTTATTTTATGTGTACACTGTAGCTGTACAGATGGCCGTGAACCATCATGTGTGTGGCTGCTGTTGAACTCAGGACCTCTGCCGGCTCCGCTCGCTCTGGTGTAATTTGCTGCAGCTGTCTTCAGATGCACCAGAAGAGGGCGTCCGATCTCATTATAGGTGGTTGTGAGCCACCACGTGGTTGCTGAGATCCGAACTCAGACCTTTGGAAGAGCAGTCAGTGCTCTTACTCGCTGAGCCATCTCTCCAGCCCCCCTAATGAGGATTTCTATAAGTCTCAAACATTTTTTTGTGGCATTAAACATCTTTATGGTTTGAAATCCTATTACAGAGTTTTATAAATAGTCCTTGTTGAGTTAGCGGAAGCTTGTTCCCATGGCAGCCTTGGACCAGCTTCCTTCAGAATAAACCATAAGGAAATGCGACCAAGGAACAGAGTTTTAAAGCTGGCACCAAAAGTCTGCAACTTCTCAAGGATGCTTGAGCTCACTCAGCTTCTCTCCAAACAATGACAGAGTGTGTGTGCACATGTACTCATATTCATGTGGAATCCAGAGGACAACCCTGGCTGTCAGGAGAGGGTGGCTTGTGTATGCACATGTGTACACATGCATGCATGTGCATGTGGAAACTGGAGGACAACCTTTGATGTCACGAGAGGACAGATTTTTGTGAGCATATTCCAAAGATGGTTTATAATGTCCTTATGCATTCATCAGGGTTCACGAGAGGAATGAGGAACAGAACTGATTGTGTGTGTGTGTGTGTGTGTGTGTAATTTACTAGAGTGGCTTACAGGCTGTGATACAGCTAGCCCAACACTGTCAACCAACACAAAATCTAAGAATCCAGTAGTTCAGTCCACAAGGCTGGTCTTCAGTGTGTGCCAGAATCTCGAAGTAGGTTCTAATGCCAGTAAAGGAATGGACTTGCCAGTGAAGACTGAGAGCAAGCAGGCAGGGAGAGATAGTCTCCTTCCTCCGTGTCCTTTATATAGACTGCCAGCAAAAGGGGTGGCCCAGACTAAAGACAGGTCTTCCTACTTCAAATTATTTAATTACAAAAAATAAATACATCTCACAGGTGTGCCAAGCCACTTGGGTTTTAGCTAATTCCAGATACAGTCAAATTGACCACCAAGAATAGCCAACACACTTTGCTACATTTTTTCTTAAATTAAACATTAAATGCCCTGACTTGGGCTGGAGAGATGGCTCAGCAGTTAAGAGCACTGACTGCTCTTCCAGAAGTCCTGAGTTCGAATCCCAGCAATCACATGGTGGCTCACAACCATCTTTAATGGGATCTGATACCCTCTTCTGGTATGTCTGAAGAGACTGACAGTGTACTTATACATAAAATAAATAATTCTTTTAAATGCCCTGACTTGGGAGCTTTTAGGGTGTCATGAAGGACTTTTAAGACTCTTATGCTGAATAATCAGCATGCAAAAGCTGAAGTGTTACATGTGAGTAAGATATATAAGTGGTAAAAACCAAAGTCGTGCTATAATAGAAACCTCGACATCCCAAAATTAGAGGATTAGACATCTTGACTACAGTGTGAAGGAGCAATTGCTCAAAGGTGGTGACCTTAGTTTGACTCGTTAGTGACTGACCGTTTGATGCCAATGTTAGTCATGCAGGTGAGTTTTCCCTCGAAGGGTTGGAAAAGATCAAGGCACCACTCAGCACAGTCTCAGGTCCAAAGGTGGCCTATGAATTCATTGTCAGACACTGTTTAGGTTCCTTTGGGTGGTTTGTTTGCTTGTAGACAGGATTTCATGTGTACCACGCTGGCTATGCTGCTGAGGATGGATTTGAACTCCTGATCCTCTGACTCATACTTCCCAAGTATATTGAAATCCTATTACAGAGTTTTATACTTCCCAAGTGCTGGGATTACAGGCACTCATCACCCTGCTGAGTATATGCAGTTGCATGTCCCTTTCTAATCATTTAAAATTATTATTATTGTTATAATTATTATTATAAGTGTTTTATTATGATGAGTTTTGCCTAAACATACATGTAAGCCTGGTGCCTGTGGAGGCTGGAAGAGGGTATCAGATCCCTTGGATCTGGAGTCACAGATGGCTGTGAGCCACCATGTGGGTTCTGAGAATTGCAGCCGGGTCTTCTGAATGAACAGCTTTTAGCTGTTGAGCCATCTCTCCAGCCCCCTCTTTAATCATTTGATTCTCCTGTTATACTTCAAGAAGAGAAAGTAAGGACAGAAACTTCTTAAAGCATAAACTGATATTAACTCTTCCTGCTCACAAGCTGCTCATCACAGATATTCGTGACAGTTATGGAAAGTGGAGTATAGACAATAGTGGATTTGACCATGCCGTTGTGTTTGTTAGAGAGAGAGAGAGAATTATAACCCACAATAAACATGAAAGAACAAGGCACTGCACTGACTCCATTGCATTTATTTAAGAGGTAAGGGAGGGTGGCAGAGGGGTCACAGGAGAATTACCTACAGGGAGATGGTAAGGGGGTCTGAGGGACTGTGCAGGAATGCAGTGACTGTTTCTCTAGGCAAAGAGGAGAGGGCACGTCTGTAAGTACCTGATGCGAGTCCTGTAATAAAACCTACCTTCATGAATGGGTACAGTGGAATACTACCTGCTGCATTCATACGTGCTTCTAGATTTTTCTATATACAGTATATGATCACTTTTTATAAATGTACAGCTTGGTGTAGGGGGGAGATCTTAATTATTATAAAGCACAGCATTAAACATAAAACCAACATGGGCCAGCCACATTACAAGCAAAGACCAAGAGAAAGCAAGACCACCAGCCCAGCGCCCAGCTTCTTCCCACCAGCAGTCTTAGTGGCCCTGGCTCCCATGGGCTCGGGAGGATGGCCTGCCCTTGGCATTGACAGGTGAGTGCCTGTTCACACCAGGTCCAGCCTCCAGATGATGGGTCCTCCTTGAGGGAGGGTTAGCAGAGAGGAATGTATCAGGTACGGAGAGAGGAATGAATGAACTGTGCTCTTCAACTAAAGGCACTTGTCACAGAGTCACTGCCTGCTGTCCTCTGGGCCTGGTGAGTGAGCAGGAGGCTGTGGGGTAGACACCAAGCAGTCCCCGCTACTTACACCAGATTTAAATACAATAAATAAATCTTAGTGGGTGCTTGTTTTTTTGCACTCCTGGGAACTAGACTACTTTTTAGGATCATTTATGGAGTGACACTCCTTGTCCCTAACCCAAGCTTTTCTGTGACTTCCATGGGGAAGGTGTCAGAATAGCTTCAGGCCTTGGTGTAGCAGTTGCTCACTGTGGATCAGAGGGGGAGTCCCCAAAAAGTCCCCTCTCCAGTCCAGGCCTGGAGCTCCTCTGCCTGCATGTCAGTTTCCGGGCTCCTCAGATCTTGGTGACGTAGTTGTTAGGAAACAGGCCCTGCTTGCCTCGCAGTCTACCTGTCCACCAGCCAGAAGGATCTGTGAAGGCGAGAGTATAGGTGAGAATGGCCACATGGGGCTCAGGTGACTTGGTTCTGTTCATAGTTTCTTCTTTCTTTCTTTCTTTCTTTCTTTCTTTCTTTCTTTCTTTCTTTCTTTCTTTCTTTTTTTTTTTTTTTTTGAGACAGGGTTTCTCTGTGTAGCCCTGGATATCCTGGAACTCACTCTGTAGACCAGCCAGGCTGGCTTCAAACTCAGAAATCGCCTGTCTCTGCCTCCCAAGTGCTGGGATTAAAGGCATGTGTCACCACAGCCTGGCTTTCTTTCTGTGTTTTATCTTGTTGGGAAAAGGTTTCTTGTATAGTGCTCCAGGGTAAAGAGCACTGTTGATAAAGAGCACTGCTTAACATGCAGGAAGCCTTGGGTTCCATCCCTAGCCCTGCATAAGCCACTATGGTGGTACATGCTTGTAATCCTAGCACTCAGGAAGTGGAAGGAGGAAGATCAAAAGAGTAAGGCCATTCTCAGCTACATAGCAGGTTTGAGGCTAGCCTGGGCTACAGGAGACCCTATCTAAAAAAGAAGTCAGCTGCTAGTGGTGCTTGCCTTTAATGCTAGAACTCAGAAGGCAGAGGCAGGTAGATCTTTGAGTTTGATGCCAGCCTGGTCTACAGAGTGAGTTCCAGGACAGC
>JADRCD010214654.1:0-17247 GCA_019843815.1 Montemys delectorum | reverse complement strand
GAGGAGGAGGAGGAGGAGGAAAAAGAAAAGGGGAAGGAGAGAAGGGGTGGGGAGGAGAAAGAAGAGGAGGAAAAACAACAGCTGAGTATGGTGGCACATACTTGTCCCTCTACCCCCTCAGATATTTGTTAGATTGAGGCAGGAGGATCACCAGGAATTGAATACTAGCCTAGGAAAGATATTGAGTTCTCATGCTCAGGCCCCAATTTAAAGAGAGAGAGAGAGAGAGAGAGAGAGAGAGAGAGAGAGAGAGAGCGTAAGGTTCAATTGTAGCAAAGAAATGATTGTTCCATTCACTTTGCAGTTGCCAATGAGGTTTTGCAAAACAAATAACAGAGTGAGGATTCCATGTAATCAAACTGGAAAAAGAACACAGGGTGGCAAGCTGAAAGCTGGGGGCTTTGGTCTGGTGAATTACAATACCAACCACACAGGAGAAAGAGCTGTGCAGGGCAGGCTCTTCGTTTTCTTTTCACTCAACATGACACAAGTTATAACCACCTGGTGTACGGTTAGGGTTTTACTGCTGTGAAGAGACAGCATCGCCACCACTCTCCTAAGGACAGCTGGCTTACAGGTTCAGAGGTTTAGTCCATTGTCATCATGGCGGGAAGCACAGTGTGGTGTGGAGGGAGAAACCAAGAGTTCTACATCTGGACTGGCAGGTAGCAGGGAAAGAAGGAGACATTAAGCCTGGCTTGAGCATCTGGAACCTCAACCCTGCCCCCTCCACCACTCCCCCACCCTTCCTCTAACAAGACCACACCTACTAAGAGTGCCTTGCCCTATGAGCCTATGGGGCCATTTACATTCAAAACTCCACAACTGGGAAGAGCAAACCTCAATACAGAAAATGTGGCTGTCAGATTGGCCCGTGGGCAAGCCTGTGGGGCAATTTTCTTGATTAATAATTAATGTGGGAAGGACTAGTCCACTGTGGGTGGTGCACCTGGGCAGGTGGCCCTGGGTTCTGTCAGAAACCAAACTGAGCAAGCCGTGAGGAGCAGGCTGGTAAGCAGCACCCCTCCATGGCCTCTGCTTCATCTCCTGCCCTGACTCCCCTCAATGGCCTGTGCCTCAGAGTATGGAAGCCAAGTGAGGCCTTTCCTCCCCGAATTGCTTTTGGTTTCTCCATTTCAGACATTTTATTAGAAAGATCTTCAAAGATATCGTTTCTACCCTGGACATAAAATTATGAAAAGCAAAATAAAATGCATTAGCTGCTGGAAAACATTAGGATATCACGACACAAAGCCATTTTCTTTTTGATGATATTGTGTTTCTTACACTCTAGAAGTCAAACTTGTGCAGAAGTCCATCAGAAAGGTCAAATATAAATGAGGGCTGACTGTTAAGAAAATGCCTTTCGGACACTCTGTATGTTCGTTAGCTACAGAAACCTTCCTGTCAGTAAAGCTATTCCCGCAAGTCTGTACTAAGGGAGGAGGAATCCATTCTCGGAGACTCATGCCCACGTGGAGGTGTTCCCGCAGCAGCATTGTTCACTATGAGTAAGAGTACGTTTTCAGAAATAGTGTAAGGCTGCCTGGGAAAAGGTCAGAAAGCATCTCATCGCCTACTTAAGATTACAAATAATACATGAACATCTTTGTACACACACACACAAACATTTAGTTTAAATTTTTTAAAAAAAGTCTCATCATCTTGGCTGACGTTGCTCCCCACAAGAACCATAGACTGCCTAACAAAAACCCCACTCGAGGGATGAGAACTCCCCTTTTCGGTTGTGGGTGACAGTTGTCCAGGAGGCTCCCAAAATGCCACGTGCTGTTTGCTGCTGCTGTTGGTAGCCTCCCAGAGGTGGAAGTTGAGTCCCTGTTTCCGAAGACATCATGAACTTTGGACACAGGGCCCCCGGGGGCATCTAATTTGAAAGCTCTTCCCTGGGGGAATTGCTTCTGTGTCCCCAAAAGGTACTATGCATACTCCTAAGGGAGGGAAGCAAACAAGAGACCTGCTGGAATGATGGCAAAGAACCGCAACACCAGCATGGCTCAACAGTCCTAAAGGAGCCATAGTGGCACGTGTACCTTGGTGGCAGCTCCCTAATCGGACTTAAAGCTGCTCAATAGGAAGAAAACCATGCCTGGCACTGGAAACCTCCTGACGTCATGGATCCTGGAGGAGAACCTACAGCCACCACTGTATCGAACCAGCCTAACCCTAACTACATTCTAAATATTTCTCCTTACGCCCACAGATAAGTGTAGGTCTCACCCCTCATCAAAAGGAACTTCTCTTTGCAGCAGATGGAGACCTCTACAGAGAATCACAACACCAAAGTGCAGAGAAGAGATCGAGATCATGTGGGGCCCAGTCACAGCTGGTACATCTGCAGCACAGCTCCTCATCTAAGGCTGGGGGGGGTGGGTGGCGGTCACTGAGGGAGATGGGGCAGAGAGGGTGTAAGAGGCAGAGATACAGGAAGTGCGCTGTGAGAGTGTGTCTCCTAGAAATGTCAGAGAGGCTACACCCACAAACTCTCACCAACTTGGCTGCCTAAACAGGATCTGAACAAAGGCAGCCGCAGTAGACACGCTAGCATGCATGGGGGAAAGCTCTCAAGGTCTCAATCGTAACAAAGTAACTAGGGAGTGCTGGGAGCTGAGAAATTATCTTCCCTGGGTGTCAGCATTTCGTCTAGTCTCACAGACAGGTGAGCCTGACTCACTATAAAAGGGGCTGCTTGCCCCTCCTTGCTCTCTTGCTCTCTCCTCTTCTCCTCTTGCCCTTGCTCCCTTACCTTCTTCCCCCACTCCCCATTTCCCTCCCCCTCTCTCTGTCCTCTCCCCCCTCTCGCTCCTCTCTCTCTCTCTCTCTCTCTCTCTTTCTGTCTGTCTGTCTCTCTCTGTGTCTGTCTCTCTCTCTTTCTCTGCCTTTCTTTGTCTACCACTCCCTCAATTCCCCTTCCCATGCCCTGAATAAACTCTATTCTATACTATACCATTCTGTGGCTGGTCCCTCAGGGGGAAGGGATGCCTCAGCATGGGCCTGCAGAGGACCCCTTCCCCCACATCATACAGTGCCTCCGCCAAACATATCCCTGCCTTCTCTTCCTTTTTATAAAACATAGCACTGGGCATTGCTAAAATCCCTTCCCTGAGAGACATAAAACAATGTCTACCTCCCTCCCAGGTTCCCGACAACAAATTGAGACACAGTCCCTCCAACGTTCACTCTAGAGCAGTGCTTCTCAACCTATGGGTTGTGCATCAGGAAACACAGATTTCTGTTGGCCTTAGATACTGCTCAGTAGAAAAATTACAGTTATGAAGCAACAACAAAAATAAATTTATTCTTGGGGGTTCCTAAGACTGTCAGAAAGAAGTGTTTTCTGATGATTGAGAACCCCAGGTTGAGAACCAAGGCTCTAGAGAGTCCGTGGACTTACCGGGCTTCCTGACAGAACTACAAGGGTGAGGTGTTCCTCCCTCAGCAGGCTGAACCTGCTTCCGGGTGACACAGATGGAGCCCCAGCCTTTCTTGGACTTCTATAGACTCCAACCTCTCCCTCTGGCCCTGTGCAGCACTGCCAGAGGGTAGAGAAAGGCTGTAGATACAGGAGATAATTTCACACCCTACTTGGAGCCTCTGGATGGGGATGTCAACCATCAGCCAGCTCCCTGGGATGATCTGTGGTACCAGGAACAGCAGGCGACCTCTGTGTAAACGCCAGGAGCCAGTGCAGCCCAAAGGCATCTTTTGCAGGCGGACCTAATTGAGGGCTGCCTGAGAGATCAGTGATTGCTGGTGCAGACAATGTCAGCCAATCAGGAGCTGCTGTTTAGAGATGTTTTCTTGAGACCAATGGGGCACGGGTGGAGGGTATTAAAGAAGCTTGCAGCGTTTCTCACCTGCACCCGGAGTCTGTGTCCTTGACTCTTCCCCACCTCACCTCCAACCCCGAAAGGGCTGGGATGAATAGTCCAGGGTCAGGCCATAGTCTGAGTGCAGCTGCTGCATAGCTGAACCCCCCAAGATGGTAGTTACCCGGCTCAGAGGCCAGTCAGTCACTCAGGACACCAGGGAGCCACCTCTCAGTTGATTGTTCCACACATACATCCAGGTGACATTATATGGTCTTACAGTTGTATTTATGAATTTAGGTGTGTGTATGTGTGTGTACATAAATAATTTTTTTAAAAGGAAGCTATGAATTTTGAGAGAAAGCAAGGGAGTGCACGGGAGAGGTTGGAGGAAGGAAAGGGAAGGGAGAGAACAATGTGAGTATGCTATAATTTCAAAAAATAAAAGTATTATATATGAAAAGGAACATGAGCTGAATGCTGGGAGCATGCCAAGGTTACCAGCTGCATTCAGCTGGTCTAAGTGCCCACCTGAAGGCTGTGGGAATATTTATCCGAAGCTGCTCCCTCCCATAACCCACACAGCACTTAGGAAAACGTCTCGCGTCTAAGTTGTGCTACCTCCCTGTGAGCTGTTGGTCATGGAGACCCTGGACCCACGAGAAGTAGATGATTACTTTATTTTTAATTTATGTGTATGAGAATTTGCCAGCATATATGTGTGTGCACTGTGTGTATAGTGCCCACAGAATCCAGAAAAGAGCATTGGATCCCCTGAGACAAGAGTTACAGGAAGCTGTGAGACACCATGGGGGTGCTGGGAACCAAACCCAGGTCCTTGCAAAAGCAGCCCGTGAGCCATTGAGCTGTCTCCTAGCCCAAGTGATGGGTGAAATGCTGAACCCTCCCCTCATACACACACAAACATTTTGGTTACAGGGCATAAAGAAACCAAGAAAGAACTGAGCTAGAAACACACACACACACACACACACACACACACACACAC
Organism: Montemys delectorum; assembly: GCA_019843815.1. Classification (NCBI taxonomy): domain Eukaryota; kingdom Metazoa; phylum Chordata; class Mammalia; order Rodentia; family Muridae; genus Montemys; species Montemys delectorum. The sequence continues at coordinate 12,411 of JADRCD010214654.1, read as the reverse complement.
ACACACACCCTCACTGGCTACCTTTCATACTGCCCGAAAGTCCTTCGAAGGCTGATGGAGGAAAATTGACATCTACAATCTTACTCGGCTATGAGTACTGACCTGCCAAGCAAGGTGTACCCACTAGTGTGGGATGCCTGATGCGCAGTCAGCCAGCCACTTTCTGTTAGGAGGCATCACTGTACCACAGGAGAGAGCCCAAACCCAGTATGCAAACCTGTGGCTCAGCAGGTCAAGGGGAAGCTACCACTGCTATCTTACTTTAATGTATCTGAAGTGACTGCTAAATGGGTGTATGCCCATAAGCTAGTGCTACCTCAGCATTGGCCAGAGGACCTTCTCTTTGAGGTAGGCAGCGGTTGCTACAATCTTATACTTGGTCAGTGTTGTGAATAAATGACTGTTGGATGTTTAGCCCCAAATGAAGGATTCATATCACTCCTTTCCAAGCTCATAGACCATCATGGAAGAAAGGATGGGAAGCCTCTAAGACCTGAGGGAAGGGATGGAGTAGTGTGGAATTTGGCCTTCCAGCCATGACAGGTCTGGTGAGCTCACAGCAACAGCAGCATTTAACTGCACATGGCCTGTACAAGATTGGGCCCATACAGTCTGTCACCAAGCCTCATCCCTCCCTGAGGATCTACAGGCTATTAATGGCACCCCAGGAGAAGGAGATTTTCTTCAGTGGTGTAGCCACTTGCAAGTTGCTGCCTATAAGTTACAAATTACCCTGTAAGTAATCCCTTCCACATCCACCCAATGAAACTCATTAGGTCATTAGAAGGAAACGTGGGATGAAGGTGGCCTACATAGGAAGAGGCATGGGCGACTCTTAGGAGAAGAGGGGTGTGTGTGACGAGGGGTGAGCGTGATCTAAGTATATCACATATGAAACCTACTACTGTTCATAACTACTTTGTGGCAATGTTACTTCCACCTTAATAAAAGCACAACACATTGCCTCTTCAAATGCCATGAGCATTTAAACCTGGAGTGAGCCACACCATGAGCATTTAAACCTGGAGCCGAGAGCCACATCATGAGCATTTAAGCCTGGAGCCGAGAGCCACACCATGAGCATTTAAGCCTGGAGCCGAGAGCCACACCATGAGGTAGCTATAGCTGCCGAGACAAATCTGAATTTCTACAAAGGCATTCAGATTTTCAATAAAAGTCACACATCACTTTACAATGGGTAATCCCCAGACATGTGCCACTAGGTGATTTCCTCAATGTATGAACATCACAGAGCATATTTACACAAAAATAGCCATGACGTTGCTAAATGACATAGTCTTAAGAGATGGTGTGTCTTCAGCCCGTTGGCCATTACAGCATTGTCACACAGGTGTGAGTGTATTTGGTACATAAAAGTTGCATACGTAAACATGTATTAAAAGAAGAAATGTGTATCCAAATGAACACAATAGTTTGTTGATTTTTTTTAAAGAAATATTCCTTTAAAGATTTTATGTGTATGAGTGTTTACCTGAGTGTTTGTATGTACTATCTATCTACTTGGTACCCAAGGAAGTCAGACGAGGGTGTCAGATCTCCTGGAACTGAAATTACAGATGACTATAAGCCTCCATGTAGGTAGTGGAAACCAAACCCAGGTCCTTTGCAAGGGCAGTAAGTGCTCTTAGCCAATGAGCCATCTCTACAGCCTCGATAATAAATTATTTTTATTATGGGTTGTGTTACAAGTTTCATGTAATCCTTGAGCCATTTAAAATGGGCACCTTTTAACAAACCACTTTATACGTAAGTTAGCTATGGGTTAGAAGAACCTTTTGGTGAAAATGGCAGAGAGAGGATTTGAACTAGCCATGTCAATCAGAAGTCCATAGGGCGAGCATACTCCCTCACCCTCTGTGGTGGTTTGAATATGCTTGGCCCAGGGAATGGCACTATTTGGAGGTGTGACCCTGTTGAGGTAGGTGTGTCACTGTGGGCGTGGGCCTTAAGATCCTTATCCTAGCTGCCTGAAAGTCAGTTCCAGAGCTTCCTGGAAGGCTCTGCTAGGAGCCTTCAGATGAAGATGTAGAACTCTCAACTCTTCCTGCACCATGCCTGCCTGGATGCTGCCATGCTCCCACCTTGATGATACTGGACTGAGCCTCCGAACCTATAAATCAGCCCCAAGTAAATGTTGTCCCTTATTGAGTTGCCTTGGTCATGGTATCTGTTCACAGCAGTAAAACCCCAAGTAAGACACCCTTCTTGAACCACCGGTGCTGCCAAGATGTTCTCCTGAATTCTGGGTACAGGTTGGTGCCACGAGTCCACATTAGCTACTGGATTTCCATCATTTACCTTTATCTTTGCGATCTCCTGCTGTCCTCAAGAAAATTGAGATGTGGCTCAGCCATGGAGCCCTGCTCAGTCAGAGCAGAGCTGGCAAGGGTATGGGAGGCTTTAATGGACAGGCAGAGGGAAACGTGTGCTCTAAAAAGGCAAAGTGGAGCAGGGAGGACAGAAATAAACCTCTCTCAATCACTGCTACCACCTCTCGCTCTAGGACAAACACTATTCACTATGGTTTCCATGAGGTCCCTCCCCAGAGGAGCAAGAAAGAAGCTTAGATCTCAGGGCCAAGGCTGGAAGATGGTCAGAGCTTTGAACAAGTGGGACCCAGGAGACGTTACAATTACCCTGGTCTTTCTCTTTCTCTTTCTCTGGCAGTATCAGCATCAGAGTGGATTAATGTAGTTCTCACAGGCCCTGGCTGATTCCCATTAATATGAGTGTTATAAAGAAAGCGTGAGTACCCCACCACTACCCTGTGCCTAGTCCTCTGGCATCTGATTTGCTGTATGATCATCACCACATGAGCTTCTGAACATTCCCACCACTGTGATGCCCTCCCCAGGCACAAAAACTGCTAGTGGACCTCTAGAATTGTTAGTCAAATAAACGTGTGTGTGTGTGTGTGTGTGTGTGTGTGTGTGTGCACGCGCGCGTGTACCCAACCTTAGGCATTTAATTATAGCAACAGAAAGGCAGCTAATAGACTACCCACGATTGTCTCGATGTACTTAATGAGAGGTCTTAGATCCCAGCATTATTAACCCATTGTATAGATTATGACATTTGTTAAATAAGGACCCCGGTAAGCTACATTTGGAATGAAGATCCTCCCTACCCAGCAAAGAAAGCATCCCTCTGAGACAAACACTCTTCACTCTCAGGAGGCTGATCCTGGGCTGCTTTTCTAAACACTGGAGACAGAGGAGACTGGGATGGGGTACCCCACTAGGCTTTTGGGACCTAAGGCTCAGAACAGAAGCAACCCAGCTGTTCGGAGACAACAGCCCAGCACCCCACTAATTGTCCCCCTTTTCGGTGTTCAGTTAAGAACTCAGAAGAAACCAATCTTTGTGCCTTTTCATGGTTAAAATTCTACATGGAACTGAAACCTCAAAGCAGCCACCAAGCCAGTCTTTGTTGGGTTCCTAGGCAATCCAGATGCCACATCTCAGCACTGAGCGCTGAGACAGAAAGCGCTCGGCCATTCAAAGGGGAGCTGACTGAACAAGAGCCTTGTTCTCCCAGGTCCTGGAGTCCTGGCAATTTCGGGCTTGCTTTTAATCTCCGGAAGAAATGTTGTACACACACACACACACACACACACACACACACACACACACCCTTCTTCCTCCACACCACAGCACTGCTCCTGTGGGCTCAGGAGCTGCTGCTGGAAGACTTCAACGATTGACTGACTAAGCAGTCACTGTTGTCACTCTAGGAGAAGCAGCTTCAGATTTTTCTTTAAAAGAGAAACACATTCAGACATGTACATGTGCACACACACATGCATGCATACATATACACACAAGTTAATATATAATATTAATTATATATAATTAGAGTGGCTAGGAAAACAAATGATGTCAACCTCTGACACACATGTGCACATGTGTGCACTCATACACACACACAAACATGTATACACACATGCACACAGAGAAAGGGAAAAAGCAGAAATTAAATGCTCATCTCTGGAACATGTCTCTTCCCTGGAGAAATGAGAACTCCGTCTGAGGACAAGAGACAGGCAGTGGTTCAGCAATTTGCTCTGTTAGAGATGAAACCCATTTGTTGATGAGCAGATCTGTAAACGTGAGCCCCCATTTCTCTTTCTCTCCTCGCCCAGGAGCTGCCTTAGAAGCTCAGAAGTCCTCTGAATTTATTTATCAGCTTGGTTCTCTGTCTTGAAGCTACAATGGAAAGTATTGTCCCCAAACTAGCAACCTTTTAGGTAGCTGCTGAACTAGACCACTGATCCCACATGTTTTTAGCCTGTCTCTGGCTCAACTTTCTCTCTCACTCTGGAGGGGGCAATGTGTGGGTTTATCTTCCCTGCCACACAAATTATGATGTCTCCAGTGTGAGGATGAGCACATGTCCCCAGTGTGGAGATGGCAGGTTTATTTATTCTGATAGTTTTAAATAGTGAACATCTAGGAAGTGTTGGGAGGGTGTGGCAAAGGCCTTTCACTCACCCTTGGTGGCAAGCTGGTAGAAACTCTACAGATGGTCACACTTAGTCAAAAGTGTTTACATATATAATCTGACCCAGAAATCCTACCGCTACCATGATACACACATCATATAACATAATATATGAATAGTCATTGTAAAGTTACAATAACAATAGGCAGATGACTCATAGCCAAGAGAGCAAATCAACCAGTGGGTGACCTCATCCCATAGGAAAGTATTCACCCACTAAAGTGAGAGGGAGACTTAACTACTGAGACCTGGACAGAGGGTCTCGTCATGTGGGTAAGGGGCAGAACTGTCTGTGAGTGTGGGGGAACAGGATCCTGGTAGGAAAAAGAAATAGTCCTCAGACAGGTCAATAAAGGAAAAAGTCATTTGGGGGGTGAGCCCTCCCAGTGTCTGAGAGCTAATTATGACATCTTGTGAGCCATTTTTTTTTTTTTTTTTTAAGTTGCCAGTAGCTTGAGATCAGCCACAACAAGAGAATTTACTCCATGGAAATCAAGAAACGTGACAAGTGGGGAGGCTGCTTTGGCCCAAAAGCCAGTTGTATGCATGAGCAAGCACAGCTCAGGAAAATACATAAAAGCATGAACAAACTTAAAGAAAGCCAAACAGGAGGCTGGAAAGATGGCTCAGTGGTTAAGAGCACTGAATGCTTGCTCTTCTAGAGGTCATGAGTTCAAGTCCCAGCAACCACATGCTAGCTCACAACCATCTGTAATGGGATCTGATGCCCTCTTCTGGTGTATCTGAAGAGAATAACAGTTTACTCATGTACATAAAATAAATCAACTGAAAAAAAAGAAAAAGAAAAGAAAGCCAAACAGGATAATTTAGTGGCCACGGGAGCAAGAGCAGGGTATGACCACTAGATGACCCTAGTGGTACAGGGAAGAAAATGCCCCGTCCCTGTTCTTCCTCCCTATGTGTAGAAACATTGTGAGCTGAGATGAAGCACAAATGCTCAGGAATAGAATTCTACTGTGTATCTCAGACTCTAGGGACAGCAGAACACAGATGTGCCAATTCTGTCAGCAAAATAAATAGATTACCTTCAACACGCCAGGTTTACAGGGCATCCTGTCCTTACCATAAACGTTCTGTCTCTAAGGCTGGAACTCTGAGCCACGCATGGCCCTCCAAAGTTCCTCAGCTCCTCCTGACCCATGGGAGGAAAAGCTAGAGCTGAGCTAAAAAGGGATGACAATTCCATTTTCTTTTTGTATTGTTTTCCTCTTTAGAAAACACTAAATTGAGGGGCTGGAGAGATGGCTCAGAGGTTAAGAGCACTGGCTGCTCCAGGGGTTCCATGTTCACTTGGCGGCTCACAATCATCTGTAACTCCAGTTCCAAAGGATCAACACCCTCTTCTGGTCCCCACGGGCACTGCACACATGTGGCACACAGACAATTAGACATTCATAAATTTTAAAAAAAGAAAAAAGAAAAACCCACTAAGCTAAATATAGGATATATACACTTAATTAAAAAAAAAACTTAATATTCAATCCAAGAATCAAAAGACTTAAAAAGGAAGGCCACTTTACAGTAAAATTTAAAAACGGGGTTGGGGAGAGACAAAAATAACCCTAAGATACTGTGAGAGAAACCGCTCCCTCCCACCTGTCCCTGCCCTCTTCCTCACCCTGACATCTGGTTCTTATGCACAGCTCAGCTCCCTAGGGCACAGACAAGCAAGCGTGATACCCAGGTTATAGCGTTTCTTCTTCTGATACAATGTGGCATGCTGTATAGAATGATCTACGGCCTGGTTTTTTTGCCTCTCCAGATCCTTCAGAGACCTTTCCGTATCAGAAGCTCAACAACACGCTCTTTGTTTTTGTTGTGACCACAGGCTTCCCCTTCTGTGGATTAGCACGCTCTGGTCCACCATTCCACTCCCTGTGGCCGCTCCTGCTCCCTACACATCACTGTAGCAAATAGCTTGAACCTACACCATTTCCGTTAAGGGGAAAAAAAATACCGCTTTCTTTTTCAAGTTCAAGTCAACTCACACCCCTCAGTTCTTCCACACTCGGCTTCCAGGGAGGGCAGTAGGATGTAGCCCTGACCCCCAAGTCACCTTAACCACCAAGCCAGGCAGAGCCATCCATCCATCATCCCCAGCCATCATCTGGAAGACTCCTGCAATTGTGTGTCCCATTCTTTCCTAAGTCAACAATCATACTCTATTTAACCAACAGGTGGCGCTGCTTTCCACCTCTCTCAGCTAAGACCGCAAGCCTTCATTGGGAGCCTGATCTTCTGAGAAAGAAACTCCAGAGGTTCGAATGTGGCCCTAAAGATGACTTCATTTATAAGGCGTTCACAGCGCTCTCTGAATGCTCCTCCTAATAGCCTAAAGCACAACTATAAATCTCTCTCTGTCCTGTAAAGCAGCGTCTTACTTGTTTCCTCGTATATTTAGAGGCAGAATACTTGAGAGAAGAGCGTAGTCTCTGGCTTGACAATTGGCCCCACCTCTCCGTACAGTGAGGAATGGAACTTCCCACCCTGGGGCATGAATGTGAGGGCTAAGTGATATTTCTCATGCACCGTGCACCAGCGAAATGCTCAATGGTAATCCGTTATTGTTTGCGACGTGTATGTGTGTCCAATGTTGTTTACGTCTCACTTCAAAGTAGACACAAATCTTCTGGAGCGCCCGGCGTGGTGGCACATGCCTTTAATCCCAGCACTTGGGAGGCAGAGGCAGGCGGATTTCTGAGTTCGAGGCCAGCCTGGTCTACAGAGTGAGTTCCAGGACAGCCAGGGCTACACAGAGAAACCCTGTCTCGAAAAGCCAAAAAAAATCTTCTGGAGTGTTTTACCCATGGCAACCCATCCCTGCCCTGAGGGACTGTGTTTGCTGGGAGCTTACCTCAAGGTTCTCTATGCCTAGCTCACTCTCTTCTTTCAAAAGCCCCACAGCTTCAGTATGTCCCTTCAGCTTTCTCTCCTACCCCAGCTACATAAGCTACAGGAGGTCCCCGTTTACTTAGCAATCCCTTCCTCCTGCTATCTGTCTGTGGCCCACCTTAGGGAGTGCTCTGTAAATGTCTAGGGGAGCAGCATGAGGATCACACTTGAGCGCTGCCTCCCAGGAAGGCTGCCAGAAACGTGAGGAGACAAACACCTCTCCCACCCAGCCCTCAGCTTCCCCAGTGCCAGGGCTCAGCGGCACTTGTGGAAATGTCCATATGGTCTGGGCACAGCCAACTCAGAGGCACACAGCGTTACCCTTGGAGAATGGAAACAAGCACACAGGATCTGCTGCCTTCTTCAGCCAGGGTTTCCTTGGAACCCAGAAGGCTGAGATATATAACAAAAGGCTGCATCTTTAATATTTAAAATACATGCAAATCAGTGTCTAAATCTGAGCAGTCCTTAAGTGGAAACACTGTTGCAGATGTGGGAGAGATGACTTAATAGGTGAGCTGTGCTTGGTTACTTTGGGGTGTTTTGTTTTCTTTCTTGTTACTTTGTAAATACAGGTTAGATTCCTGTAGAAGGAACAGCATCTAATGAATTGCCTCTATCAGATTGACCTTCAGGCAAGTCTATAGGGGATTTTCTTGATTGACGTTGAACTAGATAGTGGTGGTACACACCTTTAATCCCACCACTTGGGAGGCAGAGGCAGGTAGATCTCTGCGTTCTAAAGAGTGAGTTCCAGGACAGCCTAGGGCTTTCATAGATAGACTCTACCTTAAGAAACTAAAAAAAGGGAAAAAATATATTTGATGTAGAGGGCTCAGCTCACTATGGGTGGTACCACCCCTGGGCAGGTGGCCCTGGGCTGAGTAAGAAAGCTGGGGGAGCTAGCCAGGGGGAGCAAGTCAATATGCAGACTTCCTCCACAGCCTCTCTCCAGTTCTTGCCTCCTGCTCCTCCCTTGAGTTCCTACCCTGACTTCCACAAGTGATGGGTTGTGACCTGGGAGTTGTAAGATGAAATTAATCCTTCCCCCCCCCCACCTCAAGTTACTTTTGTTTGGGGTTTATCACAGCAGCAGAGAAACAAACTAGGACAATAAGTTAAGTAAGGGGCTGTGTCCTGTGGAATTGTCACTGGAGAAGGAGATGGGAAGCAGGTGGAGGGATAAGTGTGGAAAGTGCTAACAGCTGATAGAAAGGTCGTATACCAGAGTGACTGACTGTGTAGCCAGTAGGATGGCATTGTCCTAGATCACTGCGAGATCCTTCGAATGGGAGCCAGAGAGTAAAAGGAGCCGATGTAGTTGGACATGGCAGTCTGGAGAGGAGGATGGGCAAGTACAAGGCTCTGAGAAGAGGCAAAGACATCATGGAGGTCAGTGTTGGTGAACAGAAATACAGAAGATAGAACAAGAGAGATCTAGGTGCTCCTTGGACACAGTTGAAACAGATGAACATAGGGATGGTTCATAGGACATTTTCTAAGGGATTTGGGGGGGGGTAAGACATCATTCACCCTGGCTAAAGAACAAATGAGCAGTTGGACGGAAGGATGGAAAATTGAATAAATACTACAGAATCAACCAGCATTAGCAACCAGGACCTCTTGGTACCCAGGTCATGCTGTGTTCTGCAATGACATGGGGACCAGAAGCCCAGGCACCCCACAGACTTCAGGATCCCAGACAAGGCCCCCTCCACCTGCCCTGCTTTAGCTCTCTGGACCACTCAGACCCTCTCTCACTGTAGGAACAGGGGACAAGATTAGATAGGAGAGGGTCTAAATGTCACACAACCAGCTAATGCCTACAGCCTGGGGGAGACAGCACTGAACTTAAACACCTGGCTTTCCCCACCCCCTTTCTCCCACCCCTACCTTCCATGTTTGATACACAGAGCTTGAGACCAAAGATGAGAAGGCTTCTGTGGTCATTTGAATAAGAATAACCCCCGGGGGGTTCATATATTAGAATGCTTGGGGAGTGGTACTATTTGAAAGGATTAGAAAGTATGGCCTTGTTGGAGGAAGTGGAAGGGGCTTTGAGTTTTCAAAAGCCCAAGCCAGGTCCAGTGGCTCTCTCTTCCTGCCGCCTTCAGACTCAGATGTACAAGTCTCAGCTACTGCACCTGCCTGCACATCCCCGTGCTTCCCACCATGATGATAATAGACTAAACCTCTAAGCCTGTAAGCCAGCCCCGGTTAAATGCTTTCTTCTGTAAAGAGTAGCCACGGTTTATAATGCCTCTTCACAGCAATACAACAGTGACTCAGACAGACCGTCTCAATGAAAAGCGAAACCTGGACCCCTCAGTTCTCACCAGGAAAGCCAGAACAGAGACCAACTCCAAACTCAGCAGTGGGACCAAGTTACAGCCCTTCCCTGAAGAAGGTCACCTATCTCCACAGCAGGGAGCAGTGCCCTCCCACACACTCTGGGGCCCAGGGTTCTGGACCCCACCCCAGCCCCAGCACCTAAGATAGACCCAGCTGTTTCTATGAAGCAGGAAGGAGGTGAAAGGCGGCTGAACATAGGTCACGACCTTGAGCCAGGTTACCCTGCTTCTTCTCCCCCACCTTTACCATTGGCTGGTCTTGCAACCCTGAGCCATCTTGATCCTGTCTCTTCAGGTTTAGAAGACAGGTAAAGGAAAGCACTGAAAATACAGCTTGGCTTTTAAAGAGGATCAGTGTTCAGCTCCCAGCGCCCATGTCAGGCAGGGCATTCACAACCGTCTGTAACCCCAGCCCTAGGGCATCCAGCACCGTCCACTGGCCTACTCTGGTACCTGTAGTTATGAGCACATGGCCCACATAGATACATAGTTTTAGGGTTTCTATTACTGCTATGAAGCATCCTGACCAAAAACCAAGTTGTAGGGGAAAGGGTTTATTTGGTTTACACTTCTGCATTATAGTCTATCATTGAAGGAAGTCAGGATGGAAACTCACACAGGACAGAAACCTGGAGGCAGGAGCTGATGCAGAGGCCACAGAGGGGTGCTGCTTGCTGGTTTGCTCCTCATGACTTGCTCAGCCTGCTTTCTCACAGAACCCAGGAGCACCAGCCCAGGGATGGCCCCACCCGCAGTGGGCTGGGCCCTCCCCCATCAATCACTAATTAAGAAAAGGCCCCACAGCCAGATCTTAGGGAGACAGTCTCTCAATTGGGGTTCCCTCCTTTCAGATAACTCCAGCTCGGGGCCCAAGTTGACATAAAACTAGCCAGCACAGAGACACATGTGCACATAACTAAAAGTGACTCTCAAATGGCAGATTAAAAGATGGAATTCCTGAGGTTGTGTATGAGGGCATAGTTCCCTCAGAAAAGATCCCTTGGTAATGGCACGCACTCCTGTCTGTATAGGAGATGGTGATGGTGGTGGTGATGATGATGACCACATGCCTGACAATGACAACAGCACAGAGCCAAGAGAGGAGACTAACAGTAAGCATCTTGGACCAGTGCTTATGCCGGTAGGCATGTGAAACAAACACGCTCAAGCCATCAAGTAGCCTGGGCTGACTTAGAAAGATTTCCATTTTTCTACATGTATTTTTGTCCAGTCTTCAAGTCAGTAGAAAAGCTGGGTTTCCCACTGGGTTCCCACCACCCTGCCCCCACCCCACTCCAGATGCATGAGAGCTACCTCCCGGGTCCCACACCAGGACACTTGCTCACTTGGTGGGAACAGGTGTTGTGGTAAGACGCTTGTGGCTTTGAGCTGTGCTGAGCTGGGTGTTATCACCGAGGTAACTTGTCCCCGCATCCCGCCCTCAGAGTCCCCAGAGGAGGCTGTTGGTGTCGAGGGGAGTATCATGTGCCAGCACCTTGGCACAGCTTGATGATAACTGACCTATGACCTTTGCTGTGATCTGAGAAGGTGAGAGAGTCACCAGGACCTTCAATCTGAGTCTGCTGGGCTCCCACAGCCCACAGGGGTAATTAGGGACTCCTCCACCTAGGATGGCGGCACCGGCACCTCCTGTTCCCACCCCAGCCTCTCTATCTCCTCAAGTTACACCACCGCAGAGTGTGGGCATAAATATCCACCCAGCAAGCCTTCTGCCAGCAGGGGCTGGACACTCAGCAGAGTGCCTGGGGTTGGGATGCCAATCTGTGGGTACTCTTAGGTTACAGAGGTGGGGTAATCCCCAAGACGCGGTATGGCTTAGACCTCCCCCCATCTCCTCCTCCCAAGATAGGGCAGGGCTGTGTCTGTGCATACACATCCACCCATGAACTCCACTCATGCATGAACACCAGTGGCAGGGGCTGAAAGCACAAAAGGGAGAGAATAGATCTCATCCATGGGAGATATGAATGTGCTTTCTTTGCTTAATAAACAGTTTCCTTCAGAGAGAATTCAGGTTCCATCCCCTCACATCCCCCACCACTGGCTGTCCTTGTTACTCTTAATGCAGGTCCGTGTTTGAGGCCCTAGGGCATCTCTACTGCATCTACAAACTGTGTGTGTGTGTGTGTGTGTGTTTGTGTGTCTATGTGTGTGTTCAATTTGTCCCACGGAGGTAAGGTAAGAGGCACTTAGACTGAGAGGAATAATGTGCATCTCTGTCTACAACATTGCTAAAATTCTTTCCTGGGAAAGACATAAACAACACCTGTACCCCCTTCTACGGTCTTAGCAAACTGGGGAAGAAATCTACCGAAGTGCAGTCTGAAGATCCAAAGAGTTTATTGGGCTTCCTTCCGAAGCATAGGTAATAGGTTGCGTATAGGGGTGTAGAGGTGCGGGTGCTTCCAAAAAGAAGGCTCTACCCAGCAGGAACGATGGTTTCCCTGTATCTCATGGATGGTGTCCTCTCCCCAGCCTTCAAAGGCCTGTACACCCTAGCCTCTCTCCAAAGCCCTGTGGAATTAAAGCAGAGTTGCCTATGGCAAGTGGGTGGGAGGGACTGGACCCTCAGGTGAGGGTCTCGTGGCCCTTCCCCCTCTAATGA
>JADRCD010214653.1:5408-29618 GCA_019843815.1 Montemys delectorum | reverse complement strand
AAGAAGAAGGAAGACCAAAATGTAGACATTTCATTCCTTCTTAAAAATGGGAACCAAACACACACAGAAAGAGTGGCAGAGATTAACTTGGAGCAGAGACTGAAGGAAGGACAAGCATATAGCTATCTCCTAAGAGGCTCTTACAATACCTGACTAATACAGATGTAGAGGCTCACAGCCATTCATTGAACTGAGTACACTGTCCCCAATGAAGGAGTTAGAGAAAGGTTCTATGGACCTGAAGGCTTGCAGCCCCTTAGGATGAACAACAATTACTAACTAGTACCCTCAGAGCTCCCAGGGACCCAACCACCAATCAAGGACTATACATGGTGGGACTGAATGTTCTGGCAGCATGTGTATAGTAGAGGACTGCAAATTTGATCATCAGTAGGAGGAAAGGACCTCGGCCTTGTGAAGGTTCTGTGCCTCAGTGAAGGGGAATGCCAGGGCCAATAAGTGGGAGAGGGTGGGGTGGCAGGCATGGGGAGGGGGGAGGCAAAAGAAGTTTGTTCTTGTTGTTTTTGTTTGTTTGTTTGTTTGTTTTTTGGAGGGGAACCTGGGAAAGGGAAAATTTACATGTAAATAAAGAAATTATCTAAAAAAAAAAGATATTTCTATATATCATTTATCTTCCTTATGCTTTAGAAGCATCAGCAGGACCCTTTCTAGCCACATGTGATGTTTTCCTTGGATATTAATTTGTTAATTTTACTATTCCCTCCATCTACCACTAATTTAGAGGAAGAAATCACTGTACTACTTCTCAATTTTACAAGCCCCATAAAACACATCTTAGATGGGTTGTTAGTATAATAAAAAAGAAATGAAGAACTTTGTAAAATATTATAAACAGCTAAAAGAATATTAAATGCTTACTTGTTGAAGATAAACTCTAATAGAGGTCAAGTACTATGTTCAGTATGTCCAAGGGTCTCATGATACACATAATCTCAGTTGTACCTTACACTGCCCCTGTCGTTGAGTCATACTAATTCTGTCATTAAAATACATTTCTTACTTTAAGTTTGTATGTATGTATGTATGTATGTATGTATGTATGTATGTACTTATGTATGTATGTATGTATGTATGTGTGTATATATATATATATGCATGTATGTGTGTATGCCTGCATGCATGTATGTGTATGTATGTATGTATGTATGTATGTATGTATGTATGTATGTGTGTGTGCCTTGTGCATGTGTGGTGGTCGAAATCTTGGGAAAGTTGATTCCTTCTCCCACTATGTGGGTTCCAGGTCTTCTGCCTTGATGGTAAGTACTTTTACATGCTGAGCCATCCTGCTAGATTTTCTGTTGGTCATTTAGGATTTATAACCACAGGAGTCTTTGGTCTAGTCTGTGCTTTCTGAGTTGCTAGCAGCCTCTGGTAAAGTTTTCTCTTAATAATTTTATTCTTCATTTCTCATAGGAACATCACTATTGGTAATTGGATAATTGTATAAGCAATTAGCAAATGGCATAGCTTCCTGGTAGAGCTAGTGCTCTCCGCACTTCTTGCTTCTTTCTTTGTAGGAGCTCTCTACAGCTTGTAGAAGAGTGGGGGATAGAACGGGGTGAAATTGAGGTGTCAAGGACAGCACGAGAAGACTTACAGAGTCAAATAGGCTGGGCCCATGGGGGCTCACAGAGACTCAACCACCAACCAGAGAGCATGCAGGTGCTGGACCTAGATCTCCTGCACATTTGTAGCAGATGTGCATCTTGGTGTTCATATAGATGACCTAACAATTGGAGCAAAAGTTTTCTCTCACTTTGTTGCCTGTCAATGGATCCCCTTCCCATAACTGGACTATTTGGTTAGGCCTCAGTGGAAGAAAATATATTTAGGCCTACTATGACTGGATGTCCCAGGGAATGGTGGTACCTAACGGAAGCTTCCCCTTCTCTGAGAAAAAGAGAGGGTGTAAGGGGAAGGGGTTGGTAAGAGTGACACTGCAAGAGAGGAAGGATGGGGAGGCCGTCGTCCAGATGTAAAATGAAAGAACCAAGTACATCAGGAGGTTTGGAGATAGTTTTTGATGGGCAGAGCAAATAAGGATTGTTGCAAATAGGTCATGAGCAACACAAATGTGCTCCAGGTGTTTGTGGAAACTCTGAGTTCCAAGACTCTCAAGTTCAAAATCCTTTCAAGCTTAAATATTCAAACAGACATCTTTGCATAAAGGGCACTTCCTCTAATTAACCTCTAAATGCTTTGCTTAGTAATAGAAACTTCACTTGAACCACAGCCTTCCTGAGAACCTAGTCTTCCTAACAAACACTTGGACTGCTACTGCTGGCATAAGCCTGAAATCTGTCCTTTTAGATTTTTTTTTTCTCTGCATCCCTTTCCCATCTCCAAACCCATGAGCTTTCACAGAGTAAGAATTCCACTGCTGCTGGACAGTGCCTGAGTGAGCTTGAATCCTTGAATTATGGTTGCCATTTGACCATGCTCTTGCTGGATTCTTTCTACCAGGTGCCATTTTCCTGAGCCATGCATGAACATTCTCTATTTTTGAGTGCTATGCATCTCAGAATATAGTGTGCGTGCAAATCTAATGTGTGAAAGGACTTTAATAACCCTAACAAACTCGTATAAAATACAAACAATCCAAGTATTTTACTTACAATCCATAAGCCTAGATTGGGTAGATCTAGAGATAGACTAACCTATTCTCCAGATATAAAGCCCCATGTAACTTGCTGTTTCTCTTGGCCATGCAGTCTTGGCCCATGGAAGCTTCCTTCACCTTTATCTTCCTCTCTTCTTCCTTTCCCTGCAACCCCCTTACTCTAACCTCCATTCCTACCTTTCTACCTCCATTGCCCAATTAAATTGGGGAGAAGGTCACATGGCATCATTTTGTGTACATGAGGATCTGCTCATGGGGCAACCGTATCTTGAGAAATCAGTATGTAGCATTATAATACAAGCAGCTTCAGACCAACCCACCACAATGATGATTATGCTTTTTTTAAATGCATATCATGGTTTGGGGGTGGTCTTATTGGATAAGAATGTACTGCATAAACATGTGGACATGAGTTTAGATCCCTAGATCCTAGTAAGTGTTGTGTATGAGTGTCTGTGGCTAACCTCAGTTTTGTAAGAAGAGATACAGGTAGATCTTTGAAGCCTGCTTATCAGCCTGTCTAGAAGAAACAACTAGCTTCATGTTTAGTGAGAGACCCTGTCTTCAGGGAATATGGCAGACAGTGATAGAGTATGATAGTAGGAGTTCCTTTCTGGTCTTGGCATACATATACATGTACACACACACACATACACACACATGCATATATACACACACGTATGCACACATACACACACACAAATACAAACAAATGCATATAAAATGCCAATTATGAGTGCCCAAGATCTGCAACTCTCACAAACATTGTTCATAGACTTAACTATACTTCTGGTCTATGGTGCAGATAGCAATACTAGAATTCCTGATTGGCCTTGCCAATCTCATATCCAAGACTCATTTCATGCTTATATCCTTCTAACTCTCAGAGATGTAGAGCTGAAGAATCTATACCTTGGACTAGAGACAATGACAAAGTATGCCCCTTTCTAAGTGTGCTGCTTTTTCTCTATTGTCTACTATGTTTGTGAGGTTGGGACATGAGTGTAAAAGGGACTTATAGCTATTACAGCTAGCCACATGAGTCTTAGAATTTCTCTAAGATAAGAGGTACAAAAATGTTTTCATTTATACCCCCCCCTACCAATGACCACTCTTAAGCTGTAGACTATCATAGGAGTGGGATGACAGCTGTTGTCATACTAATGGCAAGAACTGGAACTCTACTCTTCATTCCTTGTTTTTCTATCTTCATAAGAATTAATTCCCAACACATCTGTGTTTAAACTCCTGATTCTACCTGTATTTGCTAAAAGCAGTTTCACTCCTGCATGAGGGAAGCCCAATATTGTCCCTATGTTTGTAAAATGTGAGATGCTACTAGATGGGGTGCTCTGTTTAATCACAGGAAAGAGAATTCTCAAGGCCCTTTAGATTCTTAGAGTTCCCCAAATGAGAAAGATAATGAATGGTAGTCTTGCAGGTTCAAACATTCAATGATTGTTAAAAGAAACTCAGAAAATGAGTGGTTCTCCCCATCACACTACTGCTCCTTAATTTTCATTCTTTCTTTCCCAGAAGGAAAAAAAACACCAGGAAAACTTTGTGGGTACTGAGGAAACACTAGAGGGAAGCAAGCCATGCAACAGACTCAGCGGGTTTTCTCTGTACACATTCATCTTTGTTCTCCAGGGCTGTGAGGAACTCATACCTTATGAATTAAAAGCTTAGCTAAAGGCTGATGCTATCCAAAGTGTAGGGATTAGTGTTCATGACTGAGAGGTACCTCTGAGACCTTTAAGATTTCTCTCACTGACTTTGGAAGGGGTTACAGCAAACCAAGAGAGCCTCACTTCATATTTTAGCTTTAGAAACAAAGAATCATAGAAGACCCAAAATTATTATTTTTATGTCTGTTTTTTAAAAGGGTAAAAAGAAATTATGAACCATATTTTTCTCTATAGTAGTCTTAATGGACTTCTTTTCCTAGTAATCTTATAGTTCAAATTAGTATATGTGAATCTTGTTAATACAGAAATTTTCTGTTCTAACTCCTTCTAATAACGATTGTATTTATATATAGCTATTCTTCTGCGTTCTTTTATACTGAGGATTTAGAGGTTTGAATGCTTCCTAGATGTCCTTGATATACATTTGACTATATTACAGCTAGCCACATGAGTCTTAGAATTTCTCTAAGATAAGAGGCACAAAAATGTTTTCATTTATATTTGACTATATTTCTTTTGGGAGATGGTTCTAGGACTTGTGGATATTGAAATACAGGGATACTTAAGTGTCTTATATACTATGGCTTTTATTACATACGAAGTATTTGCATGAAGTCTGTACATGTAATTTATACTCTAAATCATATGTATATCATATAGTATAAAGGTTATGCAAATTGTTATCTTTTGGATTGTGCTAGGAATAATGACATGGAAAAATGTGCTCACATGTCCTAGCACACAACTGTTTTTTTTTTTTTTTTGGATTATTTTTATAATTGTTTGACTCCACTAATGCAGAACCACAGACACAGAAGGTCAATTCTTTTT
Source organism: Montemys delectorum (assembly GCA_019843815.1). Classification (NCBI taxonomy): domain Eukaryota; kingdom Metazoa; phylum Chordata; class Mammalia; order Rodentia; family Muridae; genus Montemys; species Montemys delectorum. The sequence continues at coordinate 24,455 of JADRCD010214653.1, read as the reverse complement.
GCTTTGGCACTGGCTGGTGACATTTCTCTTCAGAGATGACTCTTCACCTGGCACGTTATTTAGAGTTACATAGTGGGAATCTGGTAGAATCTACCTGTCCTCATTTTAGATTGAAAAATCTAAGTTAATTGGTTCATGTAACTCAATTAATTATTCATTAAATATATGTTAAGTTTCTTTTATCTCCATTTCTGCTCTGTAGTTATGGCAGAGGAAGATAAATGAACCTCAAATAAAAGGAGAATTATTTCATGAGAGAGTCACCATAGATCCTAATACATTACTAAAAATAATCAGACAGGTAGGAGCTGGATATAGTTGACTCTTTGCCATTCATGACCATTCTCATGTCACTAGTAGTTATTTTCTTTATAGTCTGCATTGCTGCTTTAACTCACCACATTGCACACTAGGAAGACAGTTGCATCGTGCTAGTTACCCTTAACTGTCAATGAGAACTTGTCATGACCCAATTCTCATTTATAATTTCAGTTTTCAAACTTCACATATACACAGTTTCACCACACAACTACCATTATTTCAAGAAATTCTCTAAATGTAAATACTGTATCTCATTTCTCCTGGATTTGACGCATAAACATTCATTTTGTAGAAATTTTCAGGATTTAATTTTTGAGTGTTTATATATAGCTATAGAAACAGAAAGTCAGGGAAAGATCAGAAAATTTTGTAAGAAGTATGTTTTAATTTAAAAAATGGGGTACAGAGCTAAATAAAGAATTCTCAACTGAGGAATACTGAATGACTGAGAAGCACCTAAAGAAATATTCAACATCCTAAGTCATCAGGGAAATGCAAATCAAAACAACCCTGAGATTTCACCTCACATCAGTCACAATGGCTAAGATCAAAAACTCAGGTGACAGCAGATGCTGGAGAGGTTGTGGAGAAAGAGGAACATTCTTACATTGCTAGTGGCATTGTGAACTAGCACAACCACTCTGGAAATCAGTTTGGCGGTTTCTCAGGAGACTGGACATAGTACTACAAAAGGACCTAACTATAAGACTCCTGGTCATATACCCAGAAGATGCTCCAACATGTCATAAGGACACATGCTCCACTATGTTCATAGCAGCCTTATTTATAATAGCCAGAAACTGGAAACAACCCAGATGTCCCTCAACAGAGGAATGGATACAGAAAATGTGGTACATCTACACAATGGAGTACTTCTCAGCTATTAAAAACAATGAATTTATGAAATTTTTAGGGAAATGGATGAATCTGGAGAGTATCATCCTGAGTGAGATAACCCAATCACAAAAGAACGCACATGGTATGCACTCTCTGATAAGTGGATATTAGCTCAGAAGGTCAGAATACCCAAAATACTATCCACAAACCACAAGAAACTCAAGAAGAAGGAAGACCAAAGTGTGGATACTTTGTTCCTTCTTAGAAGGGGGAACAAAATACCCATCTAAGGAGTTGCAGAGACAAACTATGGAGCAAAGAATGAAAGAAGGACAATCCAGAGACTGCTCAACCTGGGAATCCTTTCTATATTCAATTATCAAACCCAGACACTATGTCAGCAAGTGTTGGCTGACAGGAGCCTGATATAGCTGTCTCCTGAGAGGCTCTGACAGTGCCCGACTAATACAGAAGTAAAGACTCACAACCATGCATTGGACTGAACATAGGGTCCCCAATGAAGGATCTAGAGAAAGGATCCAAGGAGCTGAATGGTTTGTAGCCCCTTAGGATGAACATCAATATGAACTAACTAGTAAACCTCAGAGCTCCCAGGGACTAAACCATCAACAAAGAGCACACATGATGGGACTCATGGCTCCAGCAGCATATGTATAGCAGAGACTGACCTAGTCAGTCATCAATGGGAGGAGAGGCCCTTGGTCCTGTGAAGGCTTATGCCCCAGTATAAGAGAATGCCAGGTCCAGGAAGTGGGAGAGGGCAGGGTTGGTGAGCAGGGGGAAGGGAGAGGAAACAGAGTTTGTTTTCTGTTTTTGTTTTTGATATTTTTCAGAGGGGTAACCAGGAAAGCAGATATCATTTGAAATGTAAATAAAGAAAATATCTAATAAAAAGTTATAGAATATATGTTCAAAAGATGCCTTTTGAATTATTTTTATAATTGTTTGACTTCACAAGTGCAGAACCCAAAGACACAGAGCAGCAATTTTGTATTGGAAAATATGTTATTTTTCAATAACTGACCTAAATAGGAATGTGTGAGCTTTACAGTGAGAATAAACTATAACCCTTCAATTTGTACTAACTCTGGCTTTTACCAGTTCTCTAGAGTGCCAGTTTCTCTTTAAACTCGATGTTGACATCAGTGTATAACTTTCAAAGTTCTGACATGTATGTAAGAGTCTATTAACATCTTTCAGAATTTTGAAAACTGAGAAATATTCTGTATGACAGCTATAACCCACAACCTGGATTGCTCTTCCAATCTGTTTCCTGTTACTCAGGATGGTGGTCTTATTGCTGTTCCATCTCTCTAAGGAGTATCCCTGCCTATCCTCTTGGTATATCACATCACTCTGGTTCTATAAATGATTTTAATTTACATGTGAATAACATTCTCTTTGGATTCATTTAAATCTCTAATTTTGTCCAGAATTTTTAATTAAATTGGAATCAATTAACTACTATAGATATTTTCTAACTCACAATAGTATTTACTTAATTAAATTTTCTTAAGCAACTTCACACATGCACATCATGACCATTGATCCACCCCACATTCTTCCATCTTCCTTCCACTGTTATGTTTGCTCCTCTCCAAAAAATCTCTCTCTCATTTTTATGCCTATTTGTTTTGTTTCATGGCGTGCTCCATTAAATGAGATTGTCTGTGTGACTGAGGATTTGAAGGTATGGTTAGAGCTGGGTGGGCTTAGCAGTGTGTATACAACTGAAGATAGGCATGTTCCCTTTCCCAGAATTGATTGCTAGCAATAGTTCATCAGTAATTGAGTCTATTAATATATTTACCAATTTCTTTGTGAAATGAAAAAGGAATCCTTGGTAATTGCAAGGGAAGAAGTAGACTTGTAGAAAAGAAAGATTTTTCCAAGAAAAGAAAAGACTTTCTCTTAAGTGCTCATCTTTTTGAATTATGTTGACATTATTTGAGGCTTAGCACTTACACAAACACTTGTATTCTATGTGATAGTTTCAGTCTGTACTAGCTACAGACGAGCTACAGAATCTCACCTGGGCCTTCTATCTCTCTTGCCTCTGCCTTCTTTCCCTGACTAAAGGTGGGTTTTTTATGTGTGATGGTGGCTATGAAATTCTCATTTAAAAATATACAATCAAAGTGATATTGTCTTGCCCTAGCACAAAATACTAAACTACCTATGAAACAGAAATCAAGTGTTTAACAAATGTTTTAGAAATGAGTTTTTTTTTTTTTTTTTTTTTGGTTTTTTCGAAGCAGGGTTTCTCTGTGTAGCCTTGGCTGTCCTGGAACTCACTCTGTAGACCAGGGAGGCCTCGAACTGAGAAATCTGCCTGCCTCTGCCTCCCAAGTGCTGGGGTTAAAGGTGTGCACCACCACCGGGCTAGAAATGATTTTTTTTTAAATATATTCTTGTCTCTTGTATAGAAAAATTAGTTCTGTTGATGTGAAGACATGGTTTTCTATTTCTCCTAATATCACCAATCCTCTTCCCTGACTCAGACCCTTAAAAAGAAAAATAATGGCTAGAGATATATGAACCAAGAGGTTAGCAGTATGCAAATTTCCAGAGGTAATGAAAGTGAGTACCTGACACCATAAGATTCTCAAGGAGAAAAATCACCGAGGAGATTTTCTTTCCTGGCAAGATGTGAGGGAGGAATAGTCTATTCCATGGCTCTAGAGCCCTTAGGTAGACATATTTGCTCAGAAATGAATGGCATTTTGTGAACAAGGAGAAGAAACCTCATTGAAAATGTGTGTTACTGGCATCCATGATGCATGCCATTTTTCAGTAACTAAATAACGTTGGTTGGAAATTGTGCTTTCAGAACAAGAGTATTAGAGTTGAAATTGCTCCAGTTTGAGTTCTTAAAGACTGTACTGAAGCTAATTGGCAATAGTCTTTAAATTATGTTTTTTTGTTTTGTTTTGTTTTGTTTTGTTTTTGTGGTGGAGTTTTTTTTGTTTGTTTGTTTTTTGGCTTTTTTTGGTTTTTCAAGATAGAGTTTCTCTGTGTTGTCCTGGCTGTCCTGGTACTCACTCTGTAGACAGGCAGGCCTCGAACTCAGAAATCCACCTGCCTCTGCCTCTCAAGTGCTGGGATTAAAGGCGTGTGCTACCACCGACCGGCTGTGGTGGAGTTTTAATCTATAAGAAACTAACGGGCAGGGTGGGACTGAATGTTCTGGCAGCATGTGTATAGTAGAGGATTGAAAATTTGATCAATAGGAGGAAAGGACCTCGGCTTTGTGAAGGTTTTGTGCTCCAGTGTAGGGGAATGCCAGGGCCAATAAGTGGGAGAGGGTGAGGTGGCAGGCATGGGGAGGGGGGAGGCAAAAGGGGTTTGTTCTTGTTGTTTTTGTTTGTTTGTTTGTTTTTTGGAGGGGAACCTGGGAAAGGAAAAATTTACATGTAAATAAAGAAAATATCTAATATAAAATAAAAAAAAGAAAATAAAGCTAGTATCAGAAATCAAATCCACATTAGTACTTTAAAATTTCAAGATAAAAGTAGAACACATACCACAAATGGCTTTAAAGACTTTGAATATATCTTTTAAAAATTTGACTGAGAGCCCAAAAGTAAACCGGTTTTTAAACCGAATATTTTGTAAATCAGTATCAAATACCATGCTTTATTTGTTTGTTTCAGTATGAAAAATAACTAAGTTTTTATTTTGGATGAATGAAACTTGAAACCTAGACAGTTTCTACCTGTTGCTACAGGTATTCATCATCCTACAAGAGAAGAGTAAAAGTGGCCCAATATAGCTGAGAAACTGTACACAACTGGTACCAGCACTTAAACATTGTTTACAAGCTGTACTCTGGCCTCATAGGTATGCTTTGTTTTTATATAAAAATGTGCTGCTCTTAGAGTAAAACTATCTTTTGAAGATCAGAATCAACAAATTTCACCAAAATAAGTTCTCAAGAATATAATTTTGGTAAACTCTTTTCATCTTGCTCTGTTTTTTTTTTTTTTTTTTCATAGAGTGATTGCGCTCAGTCTTAGTATTATGGAGCCATCTTCTTCAAGTGAGATAATATCACTATAATATCTGAAATACTGAGCATATAATGACTTAAAAAACCCACAGTGCCCCTTGATAGTTACACCTTTAATATCTTAGGCAAGTTTCATTGCTTCTTTGCTCCTTTGTGGCAGTAAGGCAGGGATTAGAACATGATTGACTATTAAATATTAATTTTGTGAGTATCCAGTGTGATATTTCATGTAAATTCTTAACAGCCCCTGGCCCAAGGTGAAATTTGATAACCATGTGTGTTAGTGTAGCAGAAAAACAGTTGACAGTAAGCTTTATAGGCCATTAAGGGAAACAATGTAGAATAACATGGAAGACTTTTATTGACCATGCATATGAATTATTGATTCAACCCTGGGAATAGTCCAAAATAAACATGATGGTTGCTTTAACTCTTAGCAGCCTGATCTTAGTAATTTCTTCTGCCACAATGAGTTAGTATTTACTAATGAAATACTCAATGGCCCCTGAATTGTTGGAGAAAACCACTCTGTAAGCAGCGTACAGATTTCACCTCTTTTTTCTCTCATGTCTGTCATTCAGAATACATTCACCATGTCAGGGCCACACTGTATCTCATATGAACTCTGCTGGTATACTGGAGAGCAGAGGTCATCTGGGTGTGCTCTGTGGAGAAAAATGTTCTGCTCACTTATGTGCTCCATGAAGGAGATATCATCTTTGCAGCTGGGCAGAAGATGAGGTGTGCGGAGCCCCACAAAGAGCCAGCCATTTATGGAGCCATCTTCAAGTGAGATAACATCACTGTAATATCTCACTGTATTCCTTGTTTCTGTTCTTTTTCTCACACTTCACCTTTTAATATTTGGAACTCATCACAAAGAACATCTTTACTGCAACCTAATTCTACAAGAAACAGTGCAGAAACTTATCTCAAAAATTCTCTCATTAGTATGACCACATTCAGTTTAGATTCCTTATTTTTCTTTATTTTTCTCTAATATCCTGAAATGTTCTTTTATTCTTCCCCCCCAAACACAGGCTGGCTTTTTATATAAATAGAGCATGAAAATGTATCATAGGTTTCTCTGGAATTATAATACCAACTTACAGCCTAGTTGGATGAGTAATCTACCTGAAGAACATCTGAAAATCTAAACTAAACTATTGAAGACCTATTTTCAAAGGAGTGTTAAAAGAAGATGGTCGAGTTTGATATAAAATGTGTTGTAATAAACTATAATGTGGGATCTTCTTTCCACAATACTGAGATATTTACATGTTTACTAGATAACAATCTTCAATTTAACCTCTATTCCAAAGGAAATGTAAATAAGCTCCACCATTATAGAGTTAGTAACAAGTACAAACCCTGGCCATGAGATAGTGTTTAGGCTTTTAAATGTTTTTCTATTTTCAAGTTCCAGACAATAAATCCTCATAACTTTGACTTCTGTTATCCAGTTGAAGATTATGTGATTAAGTTGAGAATCTTTTGAATATAAATGATCATCATTCTGGAAACAAATAATACTGAAAGGCTAAAGCCTGGAGTCTTATTGTCTTGGATTTTTATGCCTTAATAAAAATCACAGCTCTAATCCCAAAAGTGAAGGGAGGATCCTTAAGAAACAGCAAAAGCAAGAAGATAGAATACATTAAGTTTAAAAATATAAAAGAAAGAAAGAAAAAATAAAGTTGTGTTACCAGTTTTAATGAGCCAAGGAAGGTACTCTGAGATCTTTGTACTTGACTATGCATTTTGTGACCCAAACTCTTTCATTCTGTTCATTATCAGTGTTTATGGTATTAAGGTAAATATTGATATTTCTAAGAGTTCTCATCATTTCATAATGAGAATGTTTCAAAAGTAGGCACTTAATGTTCACCGTATAGATGACATGTTCCATGGGTACTTAGATGTATGTCTATATGCCAACATCCTACCTTTTATTGGCAGAAGAAACTCATCTCATTTCAGATGTCATGAAACATTAAAATGGCTAATGAAATAGTTGGATTTAAATCCTTATGTTTTAAATGGTACAGTTACTCTTTTATGATGATGCTGTAAGATGTATATAAAAATAAAGTTTCAAATTCTGCCTTAACTACTTGTATAATAACTGTAGGATGATTCTCGCTGTGATATGGCTTTCTGCTTGTTCTCTCTCTGCTGCATTCTAATACCTAAACACTGAAGCGATTTCATAGTTGCTGAAATGCTTGGCACATTTGGTATTTTTTACAGTTTTAGCTTTGGACACTTATTGCTAAGGTTTATCCCTCCACATTAAGACTTAAATTTACTCAACATGTAAGAGTTAAAGTTAAGATAAAATAGGTTAGTGTGCATCATACAAAATAAAGAGAAATAAGTGTCCTTTCAACACTCTGAATCAAGTGTGAGGCATCTGCATTTAGGAAATGATGGATACTGTAAGTATATTTTAATGTTACTAAATTAGCATATGTAATGTTGTTTTAATGGTTACTCATTCTGTTGTGTCAGGTTTGCTAGACTATTTCACAGCAAAATAAGTGAGGTATTAGATCTCTGAACAATGATGTTGTAGTCATTTCTTCATGACATAGGATGTCCTGACCTTTACTTTCCTTTAATGTCACCAGAAATACCCTGGTAGAGTTCCATCAGAATTCCCCTACACACTGAACACAATGGCCCTAGAATGTTTTTCTCAGACTTGCTTGGAAGCTTCATATTTCTTTCTTTAAAGAAAACTTTTATTATATGAAAACTGCATCAATATTATACTGTCCTCTCCTCTGATACCCTTTCTCCCAAATTCATGATCTCTTCTATAATTAACATACACATACAGACACACAGACACACAGACACACACAGACACACACAGACACACACACACACACACACACACACACACACACACATACACACACACACTTTCCTGAGTCCATTTAATTTTGGTTATCTGTACATGTGTCATGAGCTCTCTGCTTGGAATTGCACCACCTATATGGAAGGTTCTCCCTTCAGGAACCTAATTATTCTTCAGTCAGTAGTCACTAACCACCTGTAGCTCTCCACCTAGAGGTTGGACCAAGGGGAATTTCCCTTATCAATGTTGGTGTATTAGATGATGTAATTACAATGCCAGTCTTGCTTAGGCAACTCTATTAGAAAACACTATCTCCTAGCAATGTCTTCTGGATCTGTCAGAAACTCACTCATGAACTAACAGCATTTATTGTTGCCTGTAAAGATTAAGCCATTCAACAGTGTAGCATGAAATAGAAAATAATTTGTACCCTAAGAAACTGTGAAAACTGTATGGCTTCTAGCAGAGGGAAATCAAGTTTTCTCTAAGTGTGTGGCTCCAGTAGATTGGCCATACTTCAGTGCATAGCCCCACATCTGGAAGTATATAGACATTACAAACGGGCTATTAGATTTTTAAAAAAGAGAACAATAATTTGGAATGTTGGGCAGAATGGACAGATATAGACAGAGTTAAGAGGAGCAGTTTGGATGAATATAATTAAATATTTTGTGTAGAATTCTCAAAGAATCCCTAAAATATATTTTGAAATATTAAAAGCTTAAAACATTTTAAAAATGAGCTGAGAGCTCAGTGGTAGAGTGTGTGCTTAACATCACTGTAGTCATTCTTCACATAAGCCTTTGCATCTTGAATTTGTGAAATGGTTCATCAAGTTATAACTAACCACACATAGTAAACTTATAAAGACACAGTAAAACAAAAATATATGCATAATATTTGAAAATACAAATCCCAGGTAGATTCTCAAGATATAAAGCAATTAGATCAACTGAAATTCTACTTTTTTAAAAAAATATACCAGCCAATAATTATTTTCTTTATTATTTTTTAATTACCTTTATTTTCTTTTACAGTCCAGTCATTACCCCCTCCTGGTCCATCCTCCCACAGTTCCTCATCCCATTCCTTCTCCTCCATGTCTCCAGGAAGATGCCTGTCCCAGGCCTCCCCAGTCCTTGGGGCCTCCAGTCTCTCAAGGGTTAGGTGCATCTTTTCCCACTGAGGCCAGACCAGGTAGTCCTCTGTTGTATATGTGTCAGGGGCCTTGGACCAGCTGGTGTATGCTGCCTAGTTTGTGGATCTTTGAGAGATATTTGGGGTCCAGGTTAGTTGAGACTGCTGGTCTTCCTATGGGGTTACCCTCCTCCCTAGCTTCTTCCAGCCTTTCCCTAATTCAACCACCAGGGTCATTCCACTTTATAGCACATACTTTTACTAAATGATCTTACATATTAAAATGTTTTTCTTCAAATAGGTTTTTAATTCTCAAACATCACACCTGATGTTGCTCTCCCTAATCACAGTCTGTGTCAAATGTCAAATATCTATTTTTTTTCATTCATGAGTTCAAACAACTAATTTATTTGGAGTTGTTTTCTGGGCTTCTTTGAAAACCAAACACTATTAAGAGACAGAGTGTGGATATTAGAGAAGTGAATTAAATCAAGGTATTGGAGGTTAGGATCTCTTCTTTTCCTGCTGTGGTTTTTATCAGAACTGTGTCTGTCATTATGCTCAGCTTACAGAAAGACCTTGCTAAGGCAAAACAGCTAATAAATGGTAAGTTGGAAAAAATAATTTAATATTGTATAAAACATTATGTATCTCTTCAAAGGTTTTACACACTAATAACTATTCTTTATTATACATCAACAAAAATTAATGAAACTACTGTATTTTATCTACAGAAAACTCATGATAATTTTATCTCTTTGTCTATCTCTCTGTCTCTCTATCTCTCTGTCTCTCTCTGCTACCTGTCCCTCTCTTTTTCCCAGTGAAGGGTTATCTGATGAAAGTCATTCACTCATTTTCTCAGAGAGCTACTATACTGAGTATATTTACTCAAGACTAGTGACTGACTGTCAATCATATTTGCTTATTAAATCCTAACAAATTATAAATCTTTACTTCTTTGAAAGGTTAAGATGTGGTATATTTTCTTCTTTCAGAATTTCATCTGAACTTTTCTATGAAGGAGACATATGTCAGTGCTTTAATGGAAAACTATGTTGGTTTTTATGTTGCTATCTTGAATGTTTTAAGATAGATGAGAAGATTTAAATAAGGAGGCTTGTAGGGATGGAAGGAATTATTAATTTAAACTTTTAATATACTCCATATCTAATTTTCACTTCACTTGATATTTGGGGGAATGTTGGACATAGATGAGAGAAAATTCTCTTTTCACTGTGTGAACTCTAAGTGATTAATGATATGGCAGTGGGTTAATATATCATACTTCTAAGGGATTAAAAATTAGTCTAGAATGTACTCACAACAGTGTTCACTCACAGCCTGATCCTCCCTCATTAATTTTAACTGCTGTAAATTTCCTCTATCATGTTTGTTTCAAATCTATTTAATGGAGACTTCTCACCCTGCATTTTTTAGGACGGAGACAGTTGTCCTGGTCTGACTCAGTCACTGCTTTTCAGGAAACAGGTGATCATCATGTTTTATCTTTTCTAATTAAAATAATTAAGAATAATCTCTAACTCCTTCATTGGGGACATTGTACTCAGTTCAATGAATGGTTGTGAGCCTCTACATCTGTATTAGTCAGATATTGTCAGAGCCTCTCAGGAGGAGTTAGAGAAAGGTTCTATGGAGCTGAAGGGTTTGCAGCCCCTTAGGACGAACAACAATTACTAACTAGTACCCTCAGAGCTCCCAGGGACCCAACCACCAATCAAGGACTATACAGGGTGGGACTGAATGTTCTGGCAGCATGTGTATAGTAGAGGATTGCAAATTCGATCATCAATAGGAGGAAAGGACCTCAGCCTTGTGAAGGTTCTGTGCCCCAGTGTAGGGGAATGCCAGAGCCAATAAGTGGGAGAGGGTGGGGTGGCAGGCATGGGGAGGGGGGAGGCAAAAGGAGTTTGTTCTTGTTGTTTTTGTTTGTTTGTTTGTTTTTTGGAGGGGAATCTGGGAAAGGGAAAATTTACATGTAAATAAAGAAAATATCTAATAAGAAAAAGAATAATCTCATTTCTAGGGGATAATTATGAAACAAGAATAAAGTTTTCAAAGGTAAAAGGAGATTAAATTGGCATATAAATTTTATGTTTTTGTTAGTTTCATTGTTATAAAGATACATGTATAAATATGTGTGTATATGCATGTGATTGTAATTATTTTTTCCTTTTTTTAAAATTTACTTTTTATTAGATATTTTCTTTATTTACATTTCAAATGATATCTGCTTTCCTGGTTTCCCTTCCAAAAGAAAAACCCCTATTCCCTCTCCCCTCCCCCTGCTCACTAACCCACATTCTCCTGCTCCCTGGTCCTGGTATTCCCCTACATTGGGGCAAAGAACCTTCACATGACCAAGGGCATCTCCTCCCATTGATGACTGACTAAGCCATCCTCAGCTAAGGCCATGAGTCCCACCATGTATACTCTTTGGTTGGTGGTTTAGTCCCTGGAAGCTCTGGGGTTACTGGTCAGTTCATATTGTTCTTCCTCCTAAGGGGCTACAAACCCCTTCAGCTCCTAGGGTCCTTTCTCTAGCTCCTTCATTGGGGACCCTGAGATCCGTCCAATCAATAGCTGTGAGCCTCTATTTCTGTATTAGTCAGACACTGTCAGAGCCTCTCAGGAGATATCTATATCAGACTCCTGTCAGCCAGCACTTGCTGGCATCCACAACAGTATCTGAGTTTGGTGATTGAATATGGGAAGGATTCCCAGGTCGAACAGTCTCTGGATTGTCCTTCCTTCAGTTTCCACTCCATACTTTTTTTCTACAACTCCTTCCATGCATATTTTGTTCTCCCTTCTAAGAAGGAATGAAGCATCCACATTTTGGTCTTCCTTCTTCTTGAGTTTCTTGTGGTTTGTGTATTATATTTTGGGTAGTCTGAGCTTCTGGGCTAATATCCACTTATCAGTGAGTGCATACCATGTGTGTTCTTTTGTGATTGGGTTACCTCACTCAGGATGATATTCTCCAGATACATCCATTTCCCTAAGAATTTCATAAACTCATTGTTTTTAATAGCTGAGTAGTACTCCATTGTGTAGATGTACCACATTTTCTGTATTGATTCCTCTGTTGAGGGACATCTGGGTTGTTTCCAGCTTCTGGCTATTATAAATAAGGCTGCTATGAACATAGTGGAGCATGTATCCTTATTACATGTTGGAGCATCTTCTGGGTATATACCCAGGAGTGGTATAGCTGGGTCCTCTGGTAGTACTATTTCCTGTCTCCTGAGGAACTACCAAACTGATTTCCAGAGTGCTTGTACCAGCTTGCAATGCCACCAGCAATCAAAGAGTGTTCTTCTTTCTACACAACCTCTCTAGTATCTGCAGTCACCAGAGTTTTTGATCTTAGCTATTGTGACTGATGTGAGGTGGAATCTCAGGATTGTTTTGATTTGCATTTCCCTAATGACTAAGGATGTTGAACATTTTTTTTAGGTGCTTTTCAGCCATTCTGTATTCCTCAGTTGACAATTCTTTGTTTAGCTCTGTACCCCATTTTTTGATAGGGTTATTTGGTTCTCTAGAGTCTAACTACTTGAGTTCTTTGTATATATATTGAATATTAGCTCTCTATTGGATATAGAATTGGTAAAGATCTTTTCCCAATCTGTTGGTTGCTCTTTTGTCCTATTGATGGTGTTCTTTGCTTTAAAGAAGTTTGCAATTTTATGAGGTCCCATTTGTCAATTATTGACCTTAGAGCATAAGCTATTGGTGTTCTGTTCAAGAAATTGTCCCCTGTGCCCATGAGCTTGAGGCTCTTCCCCACTTTCTTTTTTATTAGTTTCAGTGTATCTGGTTTCATGTTGAGGTCCTTGATCCACTTGGACTTGAGCATTGTACAGGGAGATAGGAATGGATCAATTTGCATTCTACATGCTAACCCCCAGTTGAGCCAGCACCATTTTTGAAAATGCTGTCTTTTTTCCACTGGATGGTTTTAGGTTCCTTTGTCAAAAATCACATGAACAAAGTGTGTGGGTTCATTTCTAGGTCTTCAGTTCTATTCCATTGATCCATGTGCCTGTCACTGAACCAATACCATACAGTTTTTATCACAATCGCTTTGTAGTACAGCTTAAGGTCAGGGATGGTGATTCCACCATAAGTTCTTTTATTGCTGAGAATAGTTTTCACTATCCTAGGTTTCTTGTTATTCCAGATGAATTTGCAAATTGCTCTTTCCAATTCTGTGAAGATTTGAGTTGGAATTTTGATGGGGATTACATTGAATCTGTTGATTGCTTTTGGCAAGATGACCATTTTTACTATATTAATCCTGACAATCCATGAGCATGGGAGATCTTTCCATCTTTTGAGATCTTCTTCGATTTCTTTCTTCAGAGACGTAAAGTTCTTGTCATACAAGTCTTTAACTTGTTTACTTAGAGACACACCAAGGCATTTTATATTATTTGTGACTTTTGTGAAGGGTATTATTTTCTTAATTTCCTTCTCAGCTTGTTTATCCTTTGTGTAGAGGAAAGCCACTGATTTGCTTGAGTTAATTCTATATCCAGCTACTTTGCTGAAGTTGTTTATCAGGTTTACGGGTTGTCTGGTGGAATTTTTGGGGTTACTTACGTATACTATCATATCATCTGCAAATAGTGATAATTTGACTTCTTCCTTTCCAATTCATATCCCATTGATCTCCTTTTTTTGTCTAATTGTTCTGGCTAGAACTTCAAGTACAATATTGATTAGGTCAGTAGAGAGTGGGCAGCCTTGTCTAGTCCCTGATTTTAATGGGATTTCTTCAAGTTTCTCTCCATTTAGTTTGATGTTGGCTACTGGTTTGCTGTATATTGCTTTTAGTATGTTTCGGTATGGGCCTTGAATACCTGATCTTTCCAAGACTTTTATCATGAAGAGGTGTTGGATTTTGTCAAACGCTTTCTCACTTGAGATGATCATATGTTTTTTTTTTCTTTGAGTTTGTTTATATAGTGGATTGTGTTGGTGGATTTCCATATATTGAACCATCCCTGCATCCCTGGGATGAAGCCTACTTGATCATGATTGATGATCATTTTGATGTATTCTTGCATTCAGTTTGCAAGAATTTTTTTGAGTATTTTTGCATCAATATTCATAAGGCAAATTGGTCTAAATATTTCTTTCTTTGTAAGATCTTTGTGTGGTTTAGGTATAAGAGTAATTGTGGCTTCATAGAATGAATTGTGTAGAGTACCTTCTGTTTCTATTTTGTGGAATAGTTTGAGGAGTATTAGTATTAGGTCTTATTTGAAAGTCTGTTAAAACTCTGCACTAAACCCCTCTGGTCCTAGGCATTTTTTAGTTGGGAGACTATTAATGACTGTTTCTATTTACTTAGGGAATATAGGACTGTTTAGATCATTGATCTGGTCTTGATTTAACTTTGATACCTGGTTATCTGCCTAGAAATTTGTCCATTTCATCTAGGTTTTCCAGTTTTGTTGAGTATAGGCTTTTGTATTCAGATCTCAAGATTTTTTGGATTTCCTCAGTTTCTGTTTTTATGTCTCCCTTTTCATGTCTGATCTTGTTCATTAGGATACTGTCTCTGTGCCCTCTAGTTAGTCTGGCTAAGGGTTTATCTATTTTGTTGATTTTCTGAAAGAAGCAGCTCCTGGTTTGGTTGATTCTTTATATAGTTCTTTTTGTTTCCACTTGGTTGATTTCAGCCCTGAGTTTGATTTTTTTCCTGCCCTCTACTCCTCTTGAGTGAATTTGCTTCTTTTTGTTCTAGAGCTTTCAGATGTGCTGTCAAATTGCTCTCTCTATTTTCTTTTTAGAGGCACTCAGAGCTATGAGTTTTCCTCTTAGGACTGCTTTCATTGTATTTTATAATATTGGGTATGTTGTGGCTTCATTTACATTAAACTCTAAAGAGTCTTTAATTTCTTTCTTTATTTCTTCCTTGACCAAATTATCATTGAGTAGAGTGTTGTTTAGCTTCCATGTATATGTGGGCTTTCTATTTTTTATGTTGTTATTGAGGACCAGCCTTAGTCTATGTTGATCTGATAGGATGCAAGGAATTATTTCAATTTTCTTGTATCTGTTGAGGCCTGTTTTGCGACCAATTATATGGTCAGTTTTGGAGAAGGTACCATGAGGTGATGAGAAGAAGGTATATTCTTTTTTTATGTTTAAATGTTCTGTAGATATCTGCTAAATCCATTTGGTTCATAACTCCTGTTAGTGTCACTGTGTCTCTGTTTATTATCTGTTTCCATGATCTGTCCATTTCAGAGAGTGGGGTGTTGAAGTTTCCCACTATTATTTGTGTGGTGCAATGTGTGCTTTGAGCTTTAGTAAAGTTTCTTTTATGAATGTAGATGCTCTTGGATTTGGAGCATAGAGGTTCAGAATTGAAAGTCCATCTTGGTAGATTTTACCTTTGATGAGTATGAAATGTCCCTCTCTTTTTTTTTTTTTTTTTTTTTTTTTTTTTGAACATGTTAAGTTGAAAGTCGATTTTATTCAATACTAGAATGGCTACTCCAGTGTGTTTCTTGGGACCATTGGCTTGGAAAATTGTTTTCCAGCCTTTTACTCTGAGGTAGTGTCTGTCTTTGTCACTGAGGTGAGTTTCCTGTATGCCACAAAATGTTGGGTCCTGCTTACATAGATAGTCTGTTAGTCTATGTCTTTTTATTTCAGAATTGAGTTCATTGATATTAATGGATATTAAGGAAAAGTAGTTGTTGTTTCTTGTTATATTTTTTGTTAGAGTTGGAATTCTGTTCATGTGGCTATGTTCTTTTAGATTTGTTGAAAGATTACTTTCTTGCTTCTTCTAGGATGTAGTTTCCCTCCTTGTAATGGAGTTTTCCATTTATTATCCTTTGAAGGGTGGGATTTGTGGAAAGATAGTGTGTAAATTTGGTTTTGTCATGGAATGTCTTGGTTTCTCAATCTTGGTAATTGAGAGTTTTGCTGGATATAGTAGCCTTGGCTGGCATTTGTGTTCTCTTAGGGTCTATATGACACCAGCCCAGGATCTTCTGGCTTTCATAATCTTCACCAGGCAACAAGCCTGGTGTAATTCTGCTGATCTGCCTTTATATGTTACTTGACCTTTGTTCCTCACTGCTTTTAATATTCTTTCTTTGTTTTGTGCATTTGATGTTTTGATTATTATGTGACAGGAGGAATTTCTTTTCTGGTCCAGTCTATTTGGAGTTCTATAGGCTTCTTTTATATTCATGGGCATCTCTTTCTTTAGGTTAGGGAAGTTTTCTTCTATAATTTTGTTGATATTTGCTGGCCCTTTACGTTGGAAGTCTTCACTCTCTTCTATACCCATGATCCTTAGGTTTTGTCTTCTCATTGTGTCCTAGATTTCCTGGATGTTTTGGGTTAGGATCTTTTTGCATTTTATGTTTTATTTGTGTCAATGCTTTCTATAGTATCTTCTGCCCCTGAGATTGTCTCTTCTATCGCTTGTATTCTGTTGGTGATGCTTGTATCTATGGCTCCTGACTTCTTTCCTAGGTTTTCTATCTCCAGAGTTGTCTGTCTCTGTGAATTTTTTAATTGTTTCTACTTCCATTTTTAGATCCTGGATGATTTTGTTCATTTCCTTTTCCTGTTTGTGTTTTCCTGTAATTCTTTAAGGGATTTTTGTGTTCCCTCTTTAAGGGCTTGTTCCTATTTACCTGTGTTCTCCTGTAGTTCTTTAAAGGAGTTATTTATGTCTTTCTTAAATTTCTCTATCAGCATCATGAGATATGATTTTATATCCATATCTTGCTTTTCTGGTGTGTTGGGATATCTAGGACTTGCTGTGGTGGGAGTACTGGGTTCTGATGATGCCAAGTAGTCTTGCTTTCTGTTGGTAAGATTCTTGCATTAGCCTTTTACCATCTGGTAATCTCTGATATTAGATGTTCTTGCTGCCTCTAGTTAGAGCTTGTTCCTCCTGTGGGTCTGTAAGCCTGTGTCAGCACTCCTGGGAAATCAGCTCTCTCCTGGTAAGACCTATACACAGAGGGCTGCGGATCAGCCTTCCCTCCTGGGTGCAGATGGATGCTGTCCAGGCTGCTCTGCTGCTTCTGTGGCTTGTGCCTTCTGGCTGGTCCTGTCTTAGAAAATCACTGCAGAGAAAATGGAGATCTTGCCTGTGTCCTAGTGTCAGAGCACTCCCTGGAGACCAGCTCTCCCCTGTTGGGAAAGGTGCACAGAGGACTGTGGAACAGCTGCACCTCCTAGATGTAGATGGAGGCAAGAAGCTTGATTGTAATTATATATGTATGTTTTTATACACCCAATACAGTCATATATATTTATAAGAATTATATGTATATATACTTAAATAAAAATATATGATATATATATATATATATATACCCCATATATATACACATACATATATACATATGTATATATACATACTTATGTTATAACATAGCCAATGTTTGAACGTTCATATATTTATGAATCATATGTACAAAAGTTTCACAATAATCTCCCAATTCACAATGTCAACAGGGTATCAAAATGCAGGGCTTTCCTTGTCTCGTCCAAAATTTTGGAGTTTTACAAGTGAACACCAGTGATCTGTGTGTCTCTGCCTCCATCACTGAGGTTTCAAAGATGCGCCACCACATGCGGCTTTTTATTTGGGAACTGGGAACACAAACTCATATCATCATTCTTGCATGTCAAGAATCATTTCTAAGTCCCATTCTTGCTAAAATGCAGAGATAGAAAAAACACAAAAGTTTATTATAACAAAAGATAAACAGTGAAAATTATTGTTTAAAAGTGGGGTGATGAGAGAGTAAGTAATCCACTGAGAGTTTATTTTATCTTTGTTAAGTTTTAACATAGTCATAGAAATAAGTGAGAGAAATTAAAATGCAATTCAGGAAACTGTAGAAATTACACACATATGCTCACATTCATGAGCATATATAAGATAGTTTCACCAACATTCACATACAGGTTAAAAACCAATGTTCAGTGACTATTTGGTAGGCCTTTTTAGGAAAAAGGCAATGACAAAGAAATAATCAAATGAGATAATGAAACTAAAAGTTTTAGAATTTTTAGATTTGTAGGGAGTCTGGGAAGTCTGCAATAGTTCTCGCGTACCCAACAGATCATTTATGATGTTCTTAATATCTCATATTGTTCTGGGTTGGACATAGGACATCACCAGGGATGCATATATTGGAAACTTGGTCCACATGGCAGCAATGTGAGGAGCTAATCATGAAAAGCCCTAGTCTCATCAATGCATTGATTAGTCCAGAGTTTAATTCAAATCTTTACAATTAATTTAGGGATGGAGTTGGTAGGAGGAATTTAATTGAGACTGTGCTTAGAAGGGTGCATTGCTTCATACCCAACTCCAGCTCTCTTACCATCACTTCCTCCTATGTTATAATGCAAATAGTTCTGTTTTCTTACAAATTCCCCTGCTGAGATGCTCTGCATCATCACCCTATGGGAGAAGCAGTGGGTCTATATGACCATGGGTCTGAAACCATGAGTCAAACTACCTCTTTCCTTCCTTAGATGTTATCCTCAGGTATTCTGTCACATGAATGAAAAGCTGATTAGCACACGTGAGTAAGATGGCAACATTTGATGCACTTGTTGAATCAGTATTGATGAATCACTGTTATATAGCTGAAAGTCACCAGTTTATTCAGAGGTCCTTATTTATTTACTTTTTGGTTTGCTTTTCATTTGGATCTATGTAGGCTTCCTACATAGAGGCTGGCCCACTGTATTGCAATCCTAACCTGGATGTCCTAACCTTCTTGTGTTTGTGTGTGTGTGTATGTGTGTGTGTGTGTGTGTGTGTGTGTGTGTG
>JADRCD010214652.1:0-23837 GCA_019843815.1 Montemys delectorum | reverse complement strand
CACCATAAAAAGTCCTGAACACACCATTACACCGGAAAAGCAAGATTCAGATCTAAAATCACTTCTCATGATGATGATACAAGACTTTAAGAAAGACATAAATAACTCCCTCAACGAAATACAGGAGAACACAGGTAAACAGCTAGAAGCCCTTAAAGAGGAAACACAAAAATCCTTTAAAGAACTACAGGAAAACACAATCAAACAGGCGAAGGAAATGAATAAAACCATCAGAATCTAAAAATGGAAATAGAAACAATAAAGAAATCATAAAGGGAGAC
This sequence comes from Montemys delectorum, assembly GCA_019843815.1. NCBI lineage: Eukaryota > Metazoa > Chordata > Mammalia > Rodentia > Muridae > Montemys > Montemys delectorum. Next base: position 23,556 of record JADRCD010214652.1, on the reverse strand, counting down.
AACCCTGGAGTTAGAAAACCTAGGAAAGAGATCAGGAGTCATAGATACAAGCATCACCAACAGAATACAAGAGATAGAAGAGAGAATCTCAGGGGCAGAAGACACCATAGAAAACATTGACACAACAATCAAAGAAAATGCAAAAAAGCAAAAAGCTCCTAACCCAGAACATCCAGGAAATCCAGGATGCAATGAGAAGACCAAACCTAAGAATAATAGGTATAGAAGAAGGTGAAGATTCCCAACCAAAGGGCCAATAAATATCTTCAACAAAATTATAGAAGAAAACTTTTCTAACCTAAAGAAAGAGATGCCCGTGAACATACAAAAAGCCTACAGAACTCCAAATAGACTGGACCAGAAAAGAAATTCCTCCAGTCACATAACAATCAAAACACTAAATGCATTAAGCAAAGAAAGAATTTTAAAAGCAGTAAGGGAAAAAGGTCTTGTAACATATAAAGGCAGGTCTATCAGAATTACACCAGACTTCTCACCAGAAACTATGAAAGGTAGAAGATTCTGGGCAAATGTCATACAGACCCTAAGAGAACACAAATGCCAGCCCAGGCTACTATACCCTGCAAAACTCTCAATTACCATAGATGGAGAAAACAAGATAGTCCATGACAAAACCAAATGTAAACACTATCTTTCCACAAATCCAGCCCTACAAAGGATAATAGATGGAAAACATCAACATAAGGAGCAAAACTACACCCTAGAAGAAGCAAGAAAGTAATCTTTCAACAAACTCACAAAAAAATTCCACCTCTAACAACAAAAATAACAGGAAGTAACAATTTTTCTTAATATCTTCATATGAAAATTAATATTGTCAACATATCCTAATTGATTGAAATCCAAAAATATGAGGAATTAGAAATTTGTTGGCTGCCATCCAGTGGTCTCTCTAATTTGGTAATTGAAGAAATAGGTCCAATGTTGTACAATCCATATACACTTTCTGCTTGTTTGTACATGACAGTGTCTTCTTGTGTAACATATAATGGTCTTGAAATCAGGCTTCTCCTATCTCAGCCTCTCTATTAGTAGGATTGTTTATTTGATGTTTTTAATACTATAATATGGTTTTCAGAACAGCTTACATATTTCAAAATTATTTATACAGCCAAAAGAAACATAGACAATTAACTTGGGAGGTGTCTTGTAAGGGAACAACAAAGAGTGAGACTGAAAGCTTTGATTGATGTTTGTAATTCTTGTATCAATTTTGAAATTTATAAATTACTCTTTTTCTGAGATGAATGCTTTTCAAAATCATCACAGCCAATGAACCAGATTCTCACTCTCACCTAATGTCTGTGCCACCTTCCAAGTAGAACCATTGTTCATCAAAACAGTTGATGAATGACTTCCTGGTTAGACCATCTTAATACACACATCATTTCTTAAATGAATGTAACCTGTTCTCTGTGGGCTGAGAATGAAGACAATCACTCCAGTCAAATAGCTTTGACCATAGTAGGAAATCTGTATCCAAAAATCGTGCCTACAATTCATTCCTTAGCACAGCAGAACTCTCAACTCTTAGCTTAGCTACTATGGAGTAAAATCCTTTGGTGATGTGAGGGTCATTGGAGTACAGCTTTATTACAATGAACTCCAACGTCTAAAAGTTGTTCTTATATTGGGCTTGTACCACAGTGAGAGCCAAGATTTTAAGCTCTACTAAAAACAGAACAAACAAACAAACAAATATAAAGACTTTATCTATTTATGTTCATTTAAAAAAATACTAGTAGTGATGTATTATTTTAAAATATATAGTTAATATGTTTGGAGTTATTTAAAATTTATATTGAGGAAAACGTATGTATTTTCAGTATTGCTGTAGACAAGCATCTACATAAGACTGTTAAATTGTTGTTTTATATAAAACATTTTTATAATACTCATTTTTATTGTTACAATATTTTATAAATTTTAAATAATATGACAAAATAAAAAAATGAAAGGTATTGCAAGTATTGAAGGGAGGTCTCTGGGAGGAGTTGGGGTACAAAAGAGTAACAAGAATGTGATGTAATTCTATTTACTTAAAATATGTTTTTAAATGTTAACAAATTCAGATAAATTGAAATCATGTATTTTTTTCTCATCATAATGCAATACAACTTAAATCAATAAAAGAGAGAGAGGGAGAGAGAGAGAGAGGAGAGAGAGAGAAGGAGGAGGAGGAAAAGGAGGAGGAGGAGGAGGAGGAGGAGGAAGAAGAAGAAGAAGAAGAGGGAGAAAAGAGAGAGAGAGAGAAAGAAATAGCCATACTGGGATTCTCAAAAGAGAGTCCTGGGATAGAGCAGGGAGTACTCTCCATGGATGAGCTTCTGGTTTCTAGTTCTGATCACAGGTATTATTTGTACCAGGGCACAAATAATAGTAGCTCTTACAGAAAGCGGCTTGCCTTCTAATGATGCTCAAGGGTGTGATGTCTTTAACACCCTTAACTCTTTGTTGTTCTCCTTTGCCCTGTCAGAGGGTTAGGGGACCAGGATGTGCAACCTTGAAGACCTGTGAAATAAACATCCTGCCCCTCATACTCAGAGTCCACTTTGAACTTGTGAAATCAGTACAAGGCACCTGACCAATATAGTTTGTATTAAGGATAGCTTTTTGTCAGCCCATCAAATGTATTTGGTAACATTGTTGCAAATATTGTAAAGAAGTGCAAGACAGAGTACCTGCATTTGATAACATTGCTGTAAGTATTGTAGGGAAGTGCTAGACAAACTACTCCCATTTCATCACCTGCAACTCCATAAACAAATGTGCAACAGAGAAGCACCTGGTGCTGGCTGCAGGGTTACTGGCTTCCTCCTGCATTTACAGCTGGTTTGCTAATATTGAAACTGTTCAGTTCAGTGCGAAACAGCTCAGTTTGTTAAAAATGATCAGACAATTCACTATCAAGTTTTCCAGGGTAAGGGAGATGGCCCAGTGGTTAAAGTGGTTATAATACACCAGAAGACCAGAAGATTGGAGGTCAGGGCCCTAAGTCTTTGGCATGTCAGCCTACCTATAATTTTAGCACTTAGAGGGCAGTGGCAGGGCTTGCTGGGAGCAAGTTACCTAACTAGAGTCACTGTGTTGTCGAATTCTGGGTTCATCTGAGAGACACTGCCTCAGTTTAAAAGATGTAGAGTAATGCAGTAAGATGCCAACATCAATCTTGTCCTCCTATGCCTGTGCTTGCACATGTATTCACCTGTTGCAGTGTGCATATACTGTGCATTCAAACACACACACATACAGGGGAAAAGAAATAAACAGGAAAAAAATTTTGTCAAGCATCTGATAGCTATGAACTGTAATGTAGAAATAAAGTAAAAGAAAATACCTAGCAATTATTATCATATTCATACTCATGTGTCCAAAACTTCACCAAAGAGTCATAATGGCAATCAAATTTTAGAAATCTATAACATAAAATGAGCTCTGAAAGTATTTTTCCCACAATTAAATTTACTTTCAATTCGAGTTCATTTATCATGAACAGAATGTCTTCCATTACCCCACTGTCCCAATGTTGGCTCACTCAGCTTTACTTTGTCTGTATTTCCTCTGAGAATTTATTTTGATTTTCCTTTGTAGATACTCCGTCTCCCCAGCCTAGAGAAATAAGCTTGGGTTTGTGTCCCTTTGTCTGTAAGAAATATTATAAATAAAGCTGAGTTCAGTCAGAACACATGGGTGCTTCTCCTTCTACGGGGACTTAATTTACCCACACTGGATGAACAGGGATGGCGGGCAGCCTAGCCTTGCTGTGGCTATGGTCAATGCATTGTGCGTGAAGCTTGGTTTTTCTGAACATGCCCTGTCTGTAAATTAAAACTGACACCCTGCGCACCACCTGACCCCTAGAAGCAACAGCTGCATTTCCTTGATCCCTGTCATGGGCCGCCTTGCTTCTGGTTAGGAAGGGTCCTCTGTAAAATCAATGGGGTGAAAACCACTCCCTCTCTGTCTCAAGTGGGGACTCCAGTCCTCCTCAGCACGTAACATGTGATTTAAAGCTGATCCAGGCGGGTAGTAATACTATATATTTCAGAAATCCCTAAGAGAAGAGTTTTACTTTTTCCACCAAGGCAGAAAAGTATGCAAGGTGATAGATATGTTTAATTATCTTGATTTAAGCATTCCATAAGGTGCACATGTGCGAAATATCACATCATGCACTATAGAGCTTTGTAATTCATCTGTCAATCGAAGCATGAGTCAGGCTTTAACCATCCCAGAAATCTTAAGCCTCCCAGCAGTGGGACTTGGGAGGCCGAGCAGAAAGCAGCGGTGGCAGCTGCACTTCAAACAGCAGGGCCAGGTGCCAGGAAAGGTATTAAATCTTCAGTGTCCTTCCCCCCCCCCCCCCCACCCCCGTCCCCCACTCTCCTTCCCTCCTCCTCTAGGCCCTCTTCTGGTTTCTTTCCTTTCCTTTATTTTCTACCTCTGTTTTGTATTTTCTATTTAGTAGCATTGCCTATAAAGAGAGCAGATTCTCCTATTTAATAGCATTGCCTATAAAGAGAGCAGATTCTCCTGAGCCTCCGAGAGACCTACCCTCAGAACAGGAGAACGCACGTGAGAACCGGTGACGCCATTCGGCTCTGCCATGCTGAAGCACCTGTAGCTCCAGTCCAGGCAGGTAAGAGTTCGCCTCCACCGAGCCACTCAGCAAGCACGTCAAAGGGACACTACTCTGAGATGCTAAGCCTTGCTCTTGTGTCTACCAGAGTTCATACTAAGGAGAGCTGCTGTGAGGTACAGTGTGCAGAGGCTGAGCAGGACACAGATCTCCAGAAGATGGAAAGTCAAGGCAAAGAGTAGGTCACTAAGAACCAGGAGAATGTGTGAGACAAATCTCAAGACTCTGCCCTCAGCGTCTGCTCCCTGGGTCCATCAGTCTCCTTTTAAAAAACACCAAGCCAACGGGAAGATTATTACTATTTTAAGGTAGCAGCTAAGGGTATGGCAGGGCTCAGAGGAACTGCAACATCACAGTCCTAAGGACTGACTCTGTTCTTAGTTCAGCTTTCTCACAGGGATGACTGTCCAGTGACTACACAGAAATCAGATAATTGATAACTCATTGAAAACATACAAAGACATGCATATTGATGTAAGAAGTTAGGAAAGGTTAAAGAAGAGATTTGGTGGCAGAAGTTAACACTTAAACATAGATTGCCCCAGAGTCAGAATGTGTTCCTACTCTATCTTATAAACACTAGATAGGTACCTATCAATCAGTGAACTGAAGATCTGAGCCCATAATGCCTCGGGGAACTAGTCTTCATTGTCAGCTTGACTGGATTTAGAATCACCACAGAAACACATTTCTGAGTGTGTTTATAAAGGTGTTTCCAGGAGAGTTCAGAGTTTGTCATGCCAGAGTTATAGCTGGGCCACCTCATGAGTGAACTTGCAGACATTATTCAATCTCCATTGTTCTTCACAAGTAACGTTGAGATCATAAAAATAGAAAACTTAGAAGGATGTTGAGAAATGGGGCAGGCAAAATTTTCAGTGAAGGCTCTAGCTTGCTGGAGGTGTGGGTACGTGCTGTCTTGTTATATGTAGGCAGACGGACGTATATAGAAGGAGGGCTGGACTGAGGTGTAAAGGTGGATTCATGGATGAGGTGGTCTTCTTACATGCAGCTCATGGAGGGCATTTCATTGAGGCTGTCTTAAGAACTATCCTCCTCCTGACACAAGGTTTTCCTTGGGTTTGTCCCATCCAGGCTCTGTGTGTATGTGTGGGGGGGGCAGTATTGCGTGAATGTGTGAGTGTGTGTGAATGTGTCTGTTTATGTGAGAGTATATGTGTATATGTGTGAGTGAGTGTGTCTGCGTATCTGAATGAGTATGAGTGTGAATGAGAGTGTGTATGTATGAATGAAAGTATGTGTCTGTGAACGTATGAATGGGTGTGTGAGTATGCATGCATATATGTGAGTATGTATGTGAGAGTGTGTATGCATACATGTGAGTGTGTGAGTGAGAGTGTGTCTGTGTTTCTGAACAAGTGAGTGTGTGTGTAAAGGTGTGAGACATGTGTTTATGTGTGTGTATGTGTGCAAATGTGTTTGAGAGAGAGTGTGTGTGTGTGTGTGTGTGTATGTGTGTACATCAAGAGATCAAGTCTCCTTGTCCAGATGCCAGAAAATTAATAGCACAACCCAACTTACAGAGAATGATAAATTTCTACACTATCAAGCTTACCATAAGTTACTTCTCTGTTTTACAAGACTCAGCCATAGGCAATAAAGCTGTGTCCAGATCTCCAAACAGGAGTCTCTCTTCCTCAGTTCCTCTTTCCCTCCTTTATTCTCTCTCTCCTTATATTTTGATCTCCTTCTCACTGAAGTAAAAATTACTTTTGAAAGGGTGTTTGGAAACAAATGGTATTGAAAGAAAGTTTTCCTTATATGCTATGTGTTTCTGAGTCTGTGTCCAACTTGACTGGGGAATTTCACTTAAAATGAGACTCAAGATAATTCCTAGCAGAGAGTGGATGACTCTGGGCTCTACAGCTCCTGAATGAGCCACCACCCGTGTTTGTTACTGTTCTCATCCAAAACAGTTCTTAGTTTTAGTTTAGCTCTCCTCCTTCAAGATCATAGAGTCCATTGGGAGATAAAGACAGGAAAGAAGAGAGGGTCGTCCCAGTAGGCTGCAGGGAGCAATGGTGCCTGTGCATGAGTCCCATCTTACCAAAAACCATGTTTCCAATTGAGCTCTACTGAGCTTAGACTAGGCATATTCTATCCATTTCTGCTTTGCAGAAAAATAAGCACCTGATTTTTTTTCACTCACAGTGTTTTTCTTTTGACTATTATCTACCCATGGGTAACTTGGACATAAAGCAGCCATTTGGTGAGTTCGGATAAGCAGGAAAAACTGGGGCAATCCCAGAGAAGACAAATGAAGGAAGGGGTAGGGAGATTCTGATATTTGCTTATTCAGTGGGTACCACAAACACTCTGTGTTCCAGAAAAGAACAGGGCAGATAAGTCCCTGCCCACCTGGGCAGGAGAGCTGGAAGTAAACACAGCTTTTAAGAAATGCATTGTGGGAGCTTATATGTTGAAACAACCAGACAGGCAGCAGCTGGCAGCCTGGTTCTCAGACATCCACCCCCAGCCTCTGATAATCACAGGTTCTCTCCCTGTCTTCATCAGCAAAGTGTCACTGCTCTACTTAGAGGCTTCTGGGGACACGTAGATGAAGCAGTTTGTAGAACATATCACGTTTGGTTTGTAAACCTAAATGGTAGCAAGTAATTCCTATAACCCTGCCACTTTCATTGAGAAACACAAAACTCCTCAATAGACAATCACCAGTCCAGCCCTGCATCATGGGAAGCAGCACTGACAAAAGACCAGGCTCCTCAGGGACTCCTGGCCTGGGCGGTAACACAATATGGAAAAAGTCTAGGTCAGTCCTAAATAAAGTTACCAACTGCCTCCTCCTCCTTGAGAGCCACTAAAATCTGGCACTTCACCTTTGTTTCTAAGTATACTTTACTTGGCAGAATTTTATTGCCATTAAACTCATCCGGGAAAAAAGAGTGGATCACTTTTTCTAAGAGAAGTGAGAGTCCCCTTGCTTCAACTAAGATATTAAAAATCAGTAGCCAGGCAGTGGTGGTACATATCTTTAATCCCAGCCCTTGGGAGGCTGAGGCAGGCAGATTTCTGAGTTCAAGGCCAGCCTGATCTACAGAGTGAGTTCCAGGACAGCCAGGGCTACACAGAGAAACCCTATCTCGGGAAAAAAAAATCAGTTAAAGCTGATGCAGAGAAGCCTTAGTTAATGGCTCCTTTTTTTTTTTCTTTTCTTTTTTCTTTCTTTTTTTTTTTTTTTAAGAGTCTGTGGTTTTCTCTGAGTCAGTGTTAAATTCAATTAACTCGAGGGAGAGGGATTGTGGAATTAGAATTCCACAGTTAGAAACTGGCCAAAATTAAACAAAAAAATAGCCCTGGTTTTACCCCCCTCTCTCTCTCTCAGGCACACACACACATACACACACTCACACACACTCCTTCACATCTGTCCCAACTATCACATGAAAAGACACAAACAACTTGTTATTGCTGGGCATTACACTAGCAGTTAGATCACCCTGATCAAGCTGGCCACACTTGGATGGCATTTAAAATGTCCCAGGGACTAAGGACATGGCTCAGTGTGTAAAGTCCTTGCTGTACAAGCATTTCGATTTGAGTTCAGAACCCAGGATCCACGTAAAAGCTGAGTGTGCACCTGTGCTCACTCACTGAGTGTGCTCAGTGCTCGGAGGTACAGGTCGGCAAACTCCAGGTTCCGTCTAGCTAGTCGAGCTCAGAGACGTTTCAGGATTGTTACAGCAGGGGAGTAGCTTGCTCTAGATTATTTGCCCTTATAAACCCACTCTCACTATTAGCAGACTGGAGTAATGGGTGCCTTGGTACAGACAAGCCCTTGGCAGCCCTCAGTTCAGTATCTAAGAGAAATTGGTCAGGGGTATGTCACTCACTAACACATTCATCACCAGGTGCAAGAAGCTAAACTCTCTTAGCTCTTTTCCCCTCAACAAAATGAAGCCCAGGATTTAAGTTCATGGGGCAAGGCCTACCAGATTCATAAGTCAAAACACCTGTCTGTTTCTATATCTTGCTATATCTTGCAAATCCCATGTGTGTTTCCACCATCTGTGTTTTCATTCTCTGTGGCCCAACATGACTCTGCCTCCATTTCTTAAGCTTAGGGTGGGAAATAATTTGTACCAGTGATTCCAAAATATACGTAATTTTGAGCATATGACCTTAAAAAAAACATAATTCTGACTTTCAACTGCTCTGGCCATTTCTGTCATTCACTTTCCTTGACCTCAGGAAACTTGGTATCTTAAAACCTGAATGTCAGATAATAGGGACAGCTTGGGTCCTCTTCACCAGCTTTTGCCAACTTTTAAGAGGACTTCCTGTATAGTAGAGGATTGCAAATTCGATCATCAATAGGAGGAAAGAACCTCGGCCTTGTGAAGGTTCTGTGCCCCAGTGTAGGGGAATGCCAGGGCCAATAAGTGGGAGAGGGTGGGGTGGCAGGCATGGGGAAGGGGGAGGCAAAAGGAGTTTGTTCTTGTTGTTTTTGTTTGTTTGTTTGTTTTTTGGAGGGGAACCTGGGAAAGGGAAAATTTACATGTAAATAAAGAAAATATCTAATAAAAAAAATAAATGACACAGTTAAAAAAAAAAAGAAAAAAAAAGAGGACTTTCACACGTCGCTATCATCGCTATCATATGGATGGACATCTATGGCAAAAGGAGTCCCTCCGTGTCCTTCCCTAATCGAAACCACATCATCTTACACCGCAGCACGTCTGCAGCTCTTCGGAACCATTCTCATAACTCTCTGGAGTTGAGCCTCGTTGACCTGAATCCATTTCCTCTTTATGTCATAGTCCCAGCAGCCTGCCATGGGGATAATGCACCCTTGGCTTAGGTATAGGATTATAATCTTAATCCTGGGTCTAAATAATAGCCCCAGTACAGCCGCCTTGTGTGTAGCCGTGACCTGTGGGGCAGAGCCTCAGGACAATGGCAGACAGAATCAAATTTCATTATCCTCATAGGAGAATTGCCTACATTCTTTATTTTTAGCAAAGGATGTATGTACAAGCTCCACCACAGCTGCCCACCCCCTTATCTCAAATGAGATTACTGGAGACTCCCCATGCTCCCAGTGACATTCCCCACCTCCCATGCAGCCTCAAGCACCTCTGACCTTCCTTCTCCTAACCTTCCACATTTTTCTGCCTCGATGTCTCCTCCAACTCCTGTCTCAGTCCTCTTTGTGTTGTTGTAGCAAACCCCTGGATATTGACTGAGGTATAAAAAGAACAGATTTATTTAGCTCATGATTCTGGAGCTGGGAAGTCCAAGTAGTATGATGTTTCCTGAAGACCCCGCCCATAACTACACTAAAATATGTCAGAGAGAATGGGCATGACCACACACGGACCAGGTAAGATAGAGAAGATGGCTTTGTTATTTGACTATCTGCTTTCACAAGACGTTTTTCTGGATCTACATTAATCCCTACCTATAGTGGAGTCCCCATGACCTAATGACTTCCCTCGGGCCCTATCTCTTAAAGAGTTTATTGTCTCTGGGTCTGAGGAGATGGTTCAGTGGGTAAAGTGATTTCCTTTCAAGTGTAAGGACCTAAGTTCAGATCCCCTGAACCTAAATAAATACTCAGTCATGGTGACTCCCATTGGTAATCCCGATGATAATGAGGTGGGAGCAGAGACAGGAAAACCAGGAGTTTGCTGGCCCACTTGGGAAAGTTTCAGGTCTATTAGAAGATTCAGGTCTAAGACACCAAATCCTGCCATGTGAAAAGCATTGTGTGACATGGTTCTTGCCCTGGAACAGAGCCAGCAAGGCATGGGCATCCACAACTGTTGACAGTTATTAGGTGTGAGGCTTGTTTGGATAATAATGTACATAATTTACTTATGTTACGCCTCTGGGAAATAGTCTCCTTGGCAAGATTGTTGGGGAATGTCCTCTCTGCCAAGGTTAATGACTCTACAATAATTAGAGGCAACACAAGTCTGGGAGGTGAGTATGTATCTAATGTCTTTAGCAAAATGATAAACTCTGACATTCAGGACAGCTTTTAAGGCCGTGAGAAAGAACTCTTAAAACATGAGTTCAAAAATATATAAACAGGATTTCTCAACTACGTAAAATATAAGGATGCAATATGAATTATATGAGGGGCTTCATGGACCTAAAAAAATAAACCCCCAAAAAACAAACAAACAAATAAACAAACAAAAACAGAGACAGCTAAACTGTCAGAAAGATATTAAGGAGATAGAGATTTAGGGACTGGTGATTGAAGGTCAAGATCCCACCCAGCTAAGTTTATTGTTTGTGTTTACAAAAGCAGGCAGATTCCTGAATTCAAAGTAAGCCTGGGACAGAGCAAGTTTAGGCCCAGGTGTGGCAGGAATGGTGATCTCACAGCTAGAACCTGCTCAGCTAGCCTATTGTCTGGGCTTACAAAGGTTGACAGATATCCATATTAATTGCTATGTTTAAAAATATATACTTGCTGTCTTTTTTAAGAATCAAGAGGCTAGAGTGATAATATGCTGATAATCAAAGGGGAACCTAGGTGGACAATTTAATTGATATGTAAATAAAAGACTGAGAGAGCTAAGTTATCCACAGAAGCTGTCTAGAGATCTTTGGAGAGCTTTCTCGAGCAGAATACAAGGCTGTCAGCTTGTACCCAAAAATTGACTTTAAGTTGTTCTTTTTATTGCTCCCAAACTCCCCTTCCTCATGATCCCTGACCAAGCTGAAGCTGGTCTTTGGCAGTGAGAACCAGTCTCTTAAACAAGATGTGGAAGGTGTACCTGAGGAATGATACGTGCAGTTAACCTTTGACCTCCATGTGCTCTTCTGATCACATACATGCATCTGAAGGTACGCGCGTGCACACACACACACACACACACACACACTCACACACACTGAAGATCAAGGTTCCACCACACAAACTTTCAGTGAGCATATCCATAGCAACCCCCGAATCTACATGGAAATGTAAGAGAGACCGACAAGGCTAAAATGATCTGAGAACAGATAGAAGCATTTGGCAAGCAGCAGGATAGAAAAGAACAGGGCCATGAAGAGATGAAAATGCTTAGTTAACACAATCAAAGGCTTGGTGAGAGACTCACTGATGCTATAACCATCCATATGAAATTGGAAACTTTCCTACTTGATGTCGTTTACTGTCTCTGGGGAGACATTCTTAATGAGGTCTGTGTTTCCAGGCTCTCTAAGGATATGAGCTGATCCTGAGAATTTTCTTGACTGTAGCCATGGGTAAAGCCTGGGATTTTGACTTCAGTGTGTTTGCTTCTGGCCTCTGGAACAGCTGTCCTGAGTCATCCTACTGGGAAGTAGACAATGAATATCTCACTATAGACTTGCATGAGCATTGTAGGGAGTGGTTTCCCAGACCCCTTCTCCTTCATGTTCACTCTGTTCTCACACCCAGGACAACCCTTCTGGCTAGTGTGAAATCTGTCCACAAGGCATGACAGGGCCATCTTAACCTGAGCAACTGTAACCCTCATACATGAGACCATAACAAGGTCAGACATGTTGAAATCCTCTTGAAGAAAGAATGAAGGGGACAGGTGTCAACCTTACCTGAGATTCCAACCATTCACCTCCCACCACAGTGTACACAGTCTTGCCCAGCTGCACTGGACTAGGGACACAGGGCAGGGGGCAGGGTGGGGTACCTAGGAGGTAGAAGGCTCACTGAAGGGAGCTTTCAGAAAACTGTCACCCAGCGATCTGTGGATCCACCCACATTCCTTACTCCTGGAAGTCAACTCACTGTATCACCAAGCTGAGCTTGGGTGGAGTCATTTCTTAGGTGTGGATGGTGCCCCATCTGAGGCAAACAGATGTTTGTTCATACCTCTCCAGAAAAAGTCCACTTAAGGAGAGCTCAAGACAGAGTCGGGCTCCATATTTTTCTCTCTAACAGGACAAGCTTGACTCCTACTACCCTGGTAGCCTGGATGGAAGCTGTACTCCCATCTTATTTTGTCAAACATTCACCATTTCTTTCCACACTAAAGAGGCTAGCCTCTGTACCTCTTGCTGTTGTTTAGATATTTTGCATTTCTAGTTTGAGCTGAGTCACCTTTGGGTGAACTTTTTAGCTGACTTAGAATTATTCTAACACTCTGCTCTTTAACAGAGAATCGCCAAACGCCTTCCAGAAATTTTTTTAAAATCTAGACTACCATGTACATAAGACAGGAAGTGTTTTTATAGACACAATAGATTGTGAACTCTCTGTCTATCTCTCTCTGTCTGTGTGATGGTGTTTAGAATCAATGGGCTGTAGGTATATATGACCAAAATTTTATTGCTTTTAGCATTTTTTTTGACATAGAACTTAAGTACCTACATGGGGAAACTCACCCTCCCCCCCACCTCCTCCTGCCTGTTCTTCCAGCCTAAAGGAAAATTACCCAGCTTCCTGGGCCGAGGTTATACGTTATTATTTTGCTGTTGTGCCTTCCACATCTTGTTTAAGACTGGTTCTCTCATTGCCAAGGGCCAGTCTCAGCTTGGTCGGGGGTCCTGAGGAAGGGGTGTTTGGGAACAGTGAAAAGAACAAGTCTCCAAGTCAATTAACCCTTATTTCATATTTTCATGGGGAGGAAGAATGTCAGAGCAAAATCGTCTATATTTGAAAAGGCTTAATGAATCTCTTTCTTTAATTATGTTGAGTTAGGCAGTGGTTTATTAATCAATAAAACATTTTATAATGCTGTAAAAGAGCTGGGAAATTATCTCAAAACCTCTTCTCGTTAATTGTCAACCCAGGAATGTTCAGCCTCACTCACCTCTCTTCTCCCAATGTCTTTTTCTTCATTTCGACATTGCGAGAAGTGAAGGCTTGCCTCCTTCAGCCGTGTAAAGACAAGGCAGCTCTGAGAGTGAACAGGCATCCGGAGACTCGATGGCTTCCACTGAGAATTGCTTGTCTTTGTCTTTGAATGAACAGGCATTGGGAGACTCTATGAATTCCACTGGGAGTTGCTTGTCTTTGCTTCTGGTCTGCTTCTAGATTTTCACTTATCAGTCCCAAAACTTTGACTAAATCATTGTTTCCCATGTTTGCTGGACAGCAAGCATCGCCCAAGAACGGCTTGCTGCATTTGCAGAACAAGATGGTGGAGCAGACTTCAAGAGAATTGGCTTAGAAATCTATGTGGGGTTTATGCTCTGTCTGTCTGTCTGTCTGTCTCTCTCTCTCTCTCTCTCTCTCTCTGTATGTCTCTGTGTCTCTATCTCTCTGTCTCTTTCTGTCTCTGTCCCTCTCTGTCTCTCTCTGTGTCTCTGTCTCTATCTCTGTGTCTCTCTCTCTCTCTCTCTCTCTCTGTGTGTGTGTGTGTGTTTGTGTGTGTGTGTATGTGTGTGCATGCCTGTGTGTGTGTGTGTGTGTGTGTGTGTGTCTGTATTCCTGTGAGAGTGTGGGCACAGGCATACAAGTGTGGATGTCAAAAGACAACCTTGGGTGTCCTCTCACCTTTCACCATGTTTGGGACAGGGCCCCTTGTTGTTTGTTACTGTATATGTCATGGCTGCCTGTGAGCTTGCTCCTGCTGCTCAGACCACTGTCCATGGAAGAGCACCAGCAGCTGGAAGACTATTTGAAACAGAGATTCTTGGATCCCACTCTAGACTTTATCAGAACGTCTGACTGCATGCCCAAGAGTTCCACAACCTGTGGGCTCACTGCAGAGAGCGCTAGTTGAACTTCCTTCAACTGGAATGGGTGGAGACACCACAGACCAGAGAGAGGACATTGCTTCTGAGTCCCTTCTCTACACATTTGCCTCTAGCACTGCAGCTGTGAGCTGATTTGCTGTCTACAGAGAACCAAGGGGACTTGAGCTGCCAGGAGCCAATGGGAACTGGTGGGAGCTGGCTGTCCACCAATAATCACATCAGAAATGCATGCAAGCTTTGTGGCTTGCTCTCTTTTTAAAAGAGAAAGAAAAATTTGTTCTCGAAGCCTTCATGATGTATTTATCTGCTGAAGGAACATATGCCTTGAAGGACAATTGAAGCCCACATTTTGTTTTTAATAATTCAGGGCTGGAAAGATGGTTCAGTGGATAAAGTCCTTCCCCTGCAAAGGTGAGGGCTAGAGGTCAGATCCCAGAACATGTGTGAAAGTGGGGGACAGGTAGACTTTCTGTAATCTCAGCACTGAAATGCAAAAACTGAATCTCAAGTGCAAGCTGGCCAGCCAGACTGGCTGGTCCTGTTGAGCTCAGGGTTCCATGAGAGACCATGTTTCAATAAACACAGCCAAGAGAGGGTTGAGAAAGAAACCCCTTGTGAACCTCAGGCCTACCCCCATGCATGCAACACACACATGCAAACATGAGTACACATGTCCTCAAGTCTCTGCACATGCTTACAACACACACGTGCAAACACATACGTACATGCACACCACACACATTTTTTTTCCCCACGACTATTCTAAAAGAAGTTTGAAGACAGGTTTCCCACCTGCTCAGCTAACCAAGAAGAGCTCACTTAGGAGTCAGTGCAGGGCACAATCTGTCTGTTCACTTGGGTGGGGTCAGTGCTGCAGTTTAAGGCTGGTGCAGGGACTCAGGAGCCACCAAGGAGAATGGGCTTAGATTCCTTGTCCGCCAGGCTCAGGGTGAGCTGACCTCTCCCCTCCCCAAGGGTCTGTCTTGGGCTTTCAGGTTTTCTAATTAACGATTAACGAGGCAGCTGTAATTTATTGAATAGGGCAAGGTAATCTAGCTGAGCCTGGAGTTGAGTTATGTTTCCTGAGGGAAGAGAAGAGTTAGGAATAAATCACTCTCTCTTTAATTAGCAGCTTTGGGCTGGCCTGGTTGAAATGATGGTGAAAAAAAAAAGGCAAAGAACCGAGCAGTTTTACCAGAACCCAGTGTGGGCTCTGAGAGATTTATGTAGTTGGAGGTGAGATCTGCCTAGCGACAAGGGGGACCCAATGACATGGTCACATTCTGCTATACCCCTGCAGAAACGCAGAGGCAGGATCTTTTCTTTTGCAAACTGGTGTTGCATTCAAAACTGGAAGTGAGCAGCCATTAGCACATCTTCTGGTCCTTAGCTCCATCTTTCTCAGGCAGATCTACTACCAGGGGCCTTTCTCCTCAATCCCATTGTTCCCCCCCTCACCCCCCCCCCTCCATCCTGTTTGAGGTATCTCTGAGCTACGTGAATAGCACTGGGTAGGTGGTCAGCATGTAGACATGCACACGGGGCCATGCAGGTCATCCCTCATTGGGAGCTTACTATCACATATTGGATGCTGGGAGAGAGGCCATGAAAATGAGCCTCTGAAGTGGGCTTCGTAGATGAGGTCAGAGAAGCATCTCTGGGATTTCAGGAGTAAACACACTGAACGAAGTATAGAACATAGGTTAGACTTTTTGAAATGACCCATTTGGAACACAGATCGTACTCTAAAAGGCGGCAGAACCTCAGCCATGGCCTACCACACCTGAAACTGCACAAATGAAATGCTCACCCCAGAGTCCTGGTGCTTCTGGGGGAAGCATGAGTATCCCTGGAATCGCAGAGCCAACCCTGCACTGCCTGATATCCGAGCTCCAGTCCGAGGCTTAACATATGTTCCCTTCCAGAACTCAAACAGCAGAGTGGACCCGAAACTCGATCAACTAAACCCAAAACGACCCCAAAGCTCATGGATCCCAGTTTCTTGAATATATTGGGATTTTGGCAGCAAATACATTTGTCTCCTCACCTTTTTTTCACCTAAACTTTCTGTCTGGACTCCAGGGCAGGTCTTAGCGGGATGCCAGGAAGGGGTGGGGCACCACCTGCAGTTTCCAGGCTGATGGTGTGGATTTTATTAACCACCATAGTTGTTCCTGCCTCCTCAGGAGGCTTTTGTGAAAGGCAGCTTGAGAGGTGTCCACTCACAGCTTTCAACCCCCGGTGGGAAAACGCTCCCAGCTTCAGAACTCAGAAAGGGAACAACGCCAAAACCGCTTCTAGGGTACACTCCTTGCTTTTAACAAACCCGGCCCCATTTGGCTGTCATTTTCATTTTATTAACAACAGCACCAAAGCCCTTTGGTGCCTCTACGGCTTGTGTTCTCTCTTTACTCTGATTCTACTCACTTGGTCAGCCAATACTGTGACCATTTCGTCTAGGCTCCGCCCCACAGCTACCTGGCAACAGTCAGGTGTGCCTGGCTCACGAAAGGGGCTGCTTGTCCCCTCCTCGCTCCCTTGCTTCCTTTACTCTGGCTCCTCTCTCTGCTCCTCTCTCTCCTTCCCCCCCCCCCCCCCCGCTTCTCCCCATTCCCCTCCCCTAATACTTCTGCCCGCAACCCCCATCCCAGGTACTTCGGCCTCTTCCCCGTGCCTTGGTATGGAAGAGAACCGGTCTTGTTTCCCCCTTGATGAGAGCTGTTCTCGCCCACCTGCTGCCAAGAAGGCGGAGGCCGACTCAGCTGCGCCCTGGGGGAGGGCGGCAGGAGGCGGAGGCTCCAGTGAGGAAGAACAGACCACTAATAAATCGCACAGTCATTACCCTTTATGCATACTTCTTCTAATAGGTGTTGCGGATTCCTGCCTCCTAATAAGGAAAGGAAGTGGGAACACGTAAATTCTCTCAAGGGAGTCTCAGACAGCCCGAAGCCGCGTTCGACAGCTGCAAACGTTACCATGCGCACACAAGCAAAACAGGGCTTTAAAGAGCCATCCAGGGCTAGCTTCTGGCAGGGTTCCCTTGGATCTAGACTGTGTTTTTGCATTGCTTCAGCAGAAAAGGAGAGCATTTCTCCCGCCAGCCACATGGGCTGGGCTGATTAAATAAACAATGACATTAATTGATGGAAGGAGGCTTTATTGAATGCATCCCAGCCTTGGTCTTTATCCCAGAAATTTGTTTGTTTGCCTGCTGGAATATTTAGTTGTTTACTTAACTGATCTTTCTCCCCCCTCCCCCCCCTCGCCTCCTCCCTCCCTTGTTCCCTCCCTCCCTCCCTCCCCCCTCCCTCTCCTCTATCTCATCTAAACTATTCAAGTTTTGGGACAAGAAAGAAGCATTTGGAAAATTTTTCTCTGCATTGCCACCTCGCCACGAGTCTACCACCGGCTTAGTAACCCTGAAGGCCGCCCTCTCCGCCAGCTTCCTTATCCTCTAGAATTTGCTTTTCCTGGGGCCATCTAAGACCTTGTTGGAGATGGGTTGTCCCATACATACATGGGGGCTGCAGAGAAGGAATTCAAGGCCTCATTTAACAGACTATCACTCTATCTCCCCACCCCCAGCCCCTGGGTTTATGGGTTTACAGAGAAAATCCGTGAGAATAGGTAAGGCCAGGGTTTAAAGGGAATTCAGAAGGCTAGGACGGCAGACAAGATTTGTTGCCCGTTTTGATTTTGACCAAGTTTTGGCTTTGTTAATTATGACTGAGTCTTCCCTAGGAGTTCAGGTCAGTTCTCCCCAGGGAGAGCTCCAGGTCCTACCTCACAGCTTCTTTGTTTCATATAGTCTCCTTCACGCTGGCATGGCCAACTGACTTTGGGAAATAGTGTGTGATTCTGAGCTACTTCAGACTTCTCAATTTCAGTGTTGGTTTGCGTTGTTGTTCACCAGCCGATGCTAGGATGCTGTAGTGAGGCCCCTGCTCAGAGGACCAGCAGAACTCAGAGCCCTGCATCTAGATGGCAGGAGTGGGTTTATGGTCCCTATTTTTTTTGTATAGTACCTATTAGCATTTCTTCTAGACTCCGTCCCACAGTTACCTGCCAACAGCCATAAGTTTGACTCACTATAAAAGGAGCTGCTTGCCCCCTCCTTACTCTCTTACTTGCTTCCTCTCTTCCCTCTTTGTCTCTTCTCTCCCCATTCCCCACCCCTCACACACACTCTACTTGTTCATGTCCAGCCTCTACTCCCCAAGCTCTAAATAAACTCTATTCTATACCATACCCATCATCGTGTGGCTGGTACCTCAGGGGGAAGGGATGCCTCACCATGGACCCACAGAGGCACCCACCTCACCATATCTCACTCTACCAAACATACCCCTGGCTTCCTTTCTTTCTTATAAGACACAATAGTACCAAAGTTCAGGCAGCATCCAATGAAGGTTCCTCTCCTGTGAAGGGCCTCCATGGACCTTCCAATAGAAACTCACTGCAAACAAATAGAAAATCAGGCCACACCTGGCCTCCCCATCCCACCAGACATTTTGTTTTCTTCCGTTTCTCCAATTTGTATCAAAACAAACCAACCAAACAAAACCAAGCTATCTGACAGAGTCATTGACACCTAAGGTCTGTTGAAAGAAGCTTCAAGCCTGGTGGTCTCCATGGAGGTCTAGGGACAGCATGGGTTCTGTGGCAGCTTCAGAGAGAAAGTACTTCAATTCTAAGCACATGGCTTGTGGAAAATTTTAATGATGGTTATTAAAATGTTAAAGCTGTTGGGGACTCTACAGATGAAGCTTGAGGTACATAGGCTCCAAACCCGAGCTCCAGCACCACAAGAATAAAAAAAAGGTGCATGGTCTGACTTGCTGCCTATAGGCTGGGAGAATCCTCCCTTTAAAATAACATTCCATTGGATTCTATGTGTCTGTCTTCCTCATGTTTCATCTATCACCTATATTTCTAGTGTCTATCTATAATCTGTGATCTATCATCTTTCTATTATCTAGCTATCATTATCTATCTATTTATCTATCATCTAAATATTCATTATCTATTTATCATTTATCCATTAATCTTCCTTCTATTCCTGCATGTTCACACACACACACACACACACACACACACACACACACTTGAGTCCCATGTGCATTGCACATTCTCCTGTTTGCACATTGTTTACAAATCAAGGTTCCGGGAAAATCATCTGCCATCAGTAAGGAAAAACCGAAATATAGAGACACATTCTTCCAATATCCCTGATGTATTGTTAGATGAAATGCCACAGATGAAGAACTGGGTAGTTACAAAGACACACAGGAGGTGTTTTCCTTTACAGTATGACTATTATCTTTATTTAAACTTATAGAATTTGGTTTGTGTGCACACCATACAAAGATATGAAGGAGCCATGTGTAAAATTTAATTTGAAACACAAGTCCCTTCCAGCGACCATCTTGAGAAGACAGGAGGGCTGTTGGAGGGGTAGGGGCACAAAGAGAGGCATCTCATCTTGCTTATGATGTTTCTTTCTTAAAGTGGAGGGTACCCACAATGTAATGTTATGCTATCCTTCAAATTATTCTGTATGTCTAAAACATTTCCTAATTTTCCAGAGTACTGAGCTCTGAAATCTTTAGAAGCACCTGTGATGGTGGGTCACTACACGGTACAGAATCACCACGGGGACAAGGGAAACTGTACCTACCATCTTTCCCCAGGAGACACTGCAATGACTTTCCCATGAAAGTCTCCATACCACCCTCCCTCCCAGAGAAGTGCAAAATGCTAACTTTTAATCATTGTGGACAAATACAGAGGCAGATAGATGCTCCCAGCCAACCATTGGACTGAGCACGGGGTCCTCAATGGAGAAATTAGAGAAAGGACTGAAGGAGCTGAAGGGGTTTGCAATCCATAGGAAGAATAGCAGAATCAACTAACCAGACCCACCAGAAGTCCCGGGGACTAAACTACCAACCAAAGAGTACACATGGAGGGACCCATGGCTCCAGCTGCATATGTAGCAGAGGATGGCCTTGTTGGACATCAATCAGAGGCGAGGCCCTTGGTCCTGAGAAGGCTCCATGCCCCAGTGTAGGGGAATGCCAGGACAGGGAAGCGGGAGTGGGTCGGTTGGTGAGCAGAGGGAGGAGGGATGGGATAGGGAGTTTTCGGAGGGGAAACCAGGGAAGGGGATAACATTTGAAATGTAAATATCTAATAAAAAAAGAAAAAAGAAAGTGATTATGAATAATAAAAAAAATCATTGTGGTCTGAGAAATCTAGTAATAGTTTTTAATGGGTTGTTTTTGCTATTGTGTGTGAACTGAGCTCGTGAACATGAGTGCAGTGCCCACAGAGGCCAGAAGAGGGCATCAGATCCCTTTGGAGTGATAGTTACAAGTGGTAAGCTCACAGGCAGGAATGCTGTGAACAAAACTCCAGGCCTCTGAAAAAACACTATGTTCTTGTAACTGCTGAGCCATCCCTGAAGCCCTCATAAGGTTTTTAATGGATATATAAGCAGTCATATGTTAAAATAGCACGTATTGCTCAGCCTCTGTAATGGCTATTCCTGGTTGTCAGCTTGACTATATCTGGAATGAGCTACAATCCAGAACTGGAGGGCTCACCTGTGATCCAGATCTTGAGGCTGAAAGACACAAGTTTCTGGCCTGTATCTTGGCGTGGAGATTTTGAGGCACAGTGGCCATGAAAAGCTTAGGCCCAGGGAAGGAAGTACATACCTTTAATCTCAGAAGACTGAGGCAAAGAGATCTCTGAGTTCAACGTCAGCCCAGGACAAACCAAGTCCCAGATCCAGGTGTGGTGGTACACACCTTTCCTATGGGCCACATCTGCTGGAGGCCTCCATAAGGACATTGGGAGAAGGAAGATTTGCTGCTCTCTGCCCGCTTGCACTTACTTGCCAGCACATGTGTTGGAATCTACTTCTACAGAAGACCAGCTGAAACAACTAGCAGCTGACTAGCTACTAGATTCTTGGACTTCCCATTCACAACTGACCATTGTTGGAGTAGTTGGACCCCAGACTGTAAGTCATCACAATAAATTCCCTCAGTACAGAGAGACATTCCATACGTTCTGTGACTCTAGAGAACCCTGACTAACACAGCCTCCAACACTGATCATTCTTTCATTGTGAGAGCATGCAGGATCTACCCTTCTAGAGGACTTCAGTGCTGTGAACTACAGTCACTCTCACTGTTGAACAGGACTCCAGAGTTGATGTGATCAGTCTCTTACCCACTGTCTCCTTTCCAGGTTCTGGAAACAGCTATTCCGCTCTGCCTTTCCATGACATCTGCCTTTACCGAGTCCACACATGAGTGAGATTGCGTAAACAGAATGGAATACTAAGCAGCCACGCAAAATGGGTCTGTCACGTGCAGCGACATGTGTACACCTTGAGGTTATTATGCTGTGAGGATATTGAAGCACAGAAGGACTTACTATGATCCTTGTCAAATATAGGTCATGTTTACCTAAGTAACTGTCATCACAGACAAGTCCCCTGGATCTACCATAGTGGAAGATTACATTGATCCCACCTTTTTGGAGTCAGATACATGGATGATGGGGTAAACAGATGTCAGGATTACTTGCTAAAACTGTTCCCTTTTGAAGGGATCTTTCTTCACAGATACACAGGGCTGGCATATCTTGCACAGATTGAGTTTACTGGAGGTATAGTTTCTGCTCCAGTCCCTGCTGTGAGACTCCTTGTCCAGCTTCTTCCTACTGGGCCACAGTTCACTGTGAATCTCAGAGCATCGCCCCAGCTCACTGGGATTAAATCCTCCTTTTACAACAATCAGCTGTCCTGCTATATTTAATTTCCTCAAACTTTCTCCTGCGGGAGGAAGCGAAATGTGAGTGAGCTTGTCTTGTAAATATTTGGAAGGATGAGAGCAAACTGTTGCAGGGAGTGTCTGTTCCCTGTCATCAGAAGTTGCCTTGTGTAGTGACCAGTCAAAGCCCCTAGTTCTCAGGATCAGCCTTGAGGATCACGAAAGGGCTTTAGTTTCTAGAAAGCACTGCACTGCTTTCCAGAGGAACTCAGACTATGACACAGAAAGTAGCTTTCAGGAGATTTGACAGTGGCCAACAGATAAAGTAAACAAAGCCAAGTACTTCTGCAATGTGATTTTGATTGTTGTATACAAAGATTTAATTTTCATTAACATGGATGTTTGAACTGTAAAATGCTCTCATTCCCCCCAGATATGCCTAGCTCCTGGGAAAACCTCGGGAGCCCAGTCCAACACAGCCCATATCATAGGTTGGAGGTCACAAACCCAATGCACGGTTTTTCATACAGTATTGCTGAGTGGTAAGTGACAAAAACTGCACCAGGACTTCCCACAAGCTTTGGGAGATTGGATGCTCTCTCCTGATCTCTAAGTGTGTGTGTGTGTGTGTGTGTGTGTGTGTGTGTGTGTGTGTGTAAAAACAAAACAAAGTTTAAAGAATTACATCTTCTAGGCCGTCTCCCGTGCTATCAAAGGTTTTTTCTTTCAGCAGTCTACATTTTTACCTCATTGGTTACAATTTTTCCCCAGAGTTTTGTGTTTTGGGGATATTATTCTAAGCAGAATTGTTTTCATAATTTCATTTTCATTATTAATACATAGACGCATAATTAATATTAATAGTCACCTTGTCCCTTGCAACCCTGAAGAGTTCATTTATTGGCTCTAATAACTTAGTGACCGTGTAGGGACGTCTCTGCCTAAACTTATTACCGTCTCAGGGCAGACGTGGATTTGCTCTTCTGTCCCACGGCAACGTCAGGGGGAAGTGTGAGAAGCAGCTGCTGCTCAGGCAAAGGCAGCCTCAGACTGCTCAGCACAGGGAGGGAGCCAGTGCCTCAAGAGGCAAGATGGTGGCAGGGAGGAGTCTGATCACAGGTGCTACCTGTGCAGAACATGACAGTTACTGGTCAAAGACCCAAGTTAACTGACAGCCTGTAGGAAAAAGAAGTTGGTCTGGGTCCCAGAAGTGAAGGGAACTCAGAAAGATGGGGGAGCAGCCGAGCAATCTCTCATCCTGCAGTGGCCCACGTCTTTGATCTGCATTCTGATGTTATCTGGTGTTCTTCGGAGTGTAGATGTTTCTCTCATTCATTTTGTTTCCTGAAATAGTGGACCCCAGCTGGAAATATTTTAGAGTTGTATGCAAGCATTTCTCTAGAGAGTGGTGGCACAGAAAACACAAAGGAT
>JADRCD010214650.1:0-26209 GCA_019843815.1 Montemys delectorum | reverse complement strand
GCACGGTCTTCTTTCTTTGCTGCTGGAAGCCACAATGCCTCAGTTCCAGACTTGGGAGGATTTCAGCCGCGCAGCTGAGAAGCTCTACCTGGAGGACCCCATGAAGGCACATGTGCTTCTCAAACACAGGCATTTGTGTATCAAAGTAACGGATGTCACTATGGAAACAGAGTGGTTTGAAATGAAGACCGCTATGTTCTTGGGAAGTAATCATCAGCTTTTGAAACTGAGAGTGTTGGGAAGGAAATATTTATGTAAGGAAGCTGTCGAAAGCTGAGAGACCAGCTTGTGTCCTAAGGTTTGCTTTAGAGAGTAGGAATGTCGGGGTTTCCAGATAGAAAATCTTTATTTTCTGAATAAAAACTGAATAAGAAATATCTTAGAAACTTTTTGCAGATAATTTGATGTTGGGGAAATTTTAGATATATATATTTCTGGTAAATTCATGTCAGTAATTTGTTGAAGAATTAACAAGAAAAGATCTTGCTAGATTGTGTTTGTTTAAGAGGAAATAAAATGTAACTTTCCCTGCGCTGGTATGTTTCTTTTGGTGTATCACATGTATGCCTTTTATAGTACATACATGGTAACTGGGAATACCTACTCTGTGGTGCGCCCAATCCTGTATTGTGAAGAGCAAGTCGGCTTTACCTTTCTTCCCAGGGTCAAACTGTGTTTTTAAATGGAAAAGATTTGTAGCATCTGCTTGCTGAGTGGTGAACAGGGTGAGATGCGGTGGTGAGTGCACAGGCAGGATAATGACAGTGATGGCTGACAGTGTGTGCAGAGGTCATGTCGGTGTGCAGTGTACTCAGAGCACTGTGTGGTGCCCACCTCAGACTGAACTAAAGTACTAATATAGCATGCTTCTCCGAACTGTTAGGTTCCTAATAAACCACAAATCCACCATTTATATATAGTTTATATTTGTAAAACCTGATTTTACCATCTAAATGTAAAGTTCCATGTTGTCTGCTCAACAATGAAGTGAGGGTGCTACATTAAAGTATTTTTTTGTAAAAGTTTGTCATGTTGAATAACTTGAAATTTTAATTAGTTATAAGAATTTTAGTCTGTGTTAGAGAGGTCAGTAAGTAAAATATAAACATACAAAAAAACTCGTTGAAGACTTCTCTAGAGCCTTGTATAATCTTTGTAAATGAGGTGGATTTTTTTTTCCTGGGGTTCCTCAACTTTGTCTCAAGCTCTTAAAGCCACTGAGCAGCATTGTTCTATAGCAGAGATATCAAATTGAATCTGTGTTTTTGTAGATCAGAGTACCGCTCTTCACCCAGCAACTGGTCTTTTTCTATATTCAATTTCCTTGCTCTATTTGGCTGTGCCATATTTGTGGCTTCTTCTCTTCACCATGCTAACCATTGCAACTGCAAAATGGCCTCTGTTATAGGTGTAACCAATGCCTTCATCTTGGGGATAATTGTAATATGAGTAGGTGAGTTATTTAGAATTTGTTTCACATAAGGAGAGTACATCCCATATGAAATCATGGTCTCCTTAAAAGACTTTAGATCTATCATTTCTATAGGACTCTGCCCTATCTTGTTCTAACCTTGTTCCACCCTGTTAGCAGGCATAGGTTGTACAATGGCTAGGAAAGCTGATGGTGATCTTCCAACCCCTGGCCACCCCTCCTCTCACTCTGGCGGCTTGGTGGACAAGATTGGCCCTTTCTCTGGAAGCAGGCTGTTCCATCAGATTGTCCGATGGCTTTTCAGTTTTTCTCTGACCTGATCACACTCAGGCACAGTTCCTTTCCCTTTTTCTTCCTGCTGAAAACTCCCAATCTCTTGTTCAGTCACCAGGACTGAGCCTTTGGGTTCTCTCTTCCCCAGTGCATCTCAATCCCCAAGTGCTTCCACCTCCACCCAAAATCTCTCCAGTTGAACAGCCAGCTCTGCAATCCTTTCACAAATGAGAGCTCAGACTAACCATTTTTGTTTGCCCATTTCATCCATTCCCCACCCCACCCCACCCCTACCCCAGACACCTCTATTTCCACCTGCAATTTTTCCAACTGCTCCGTCAGGCTTTCAAACTTTTTTGAAGTACAATGTACAAAGAAGAAAAAATAAAAAACAGAAAATCCTGCTGGGCAGTGGTGGCGCACACCTTTAATCCCAGCACTTGGGAGGCAGAGGCAGGTAGATTTCTGAGTTCGAGGCCAGCCTCGTCTACAGAGTGAGTTCCAGGACAACCAGGGTTACACAGAGAAATCCTGTCTCGAAAAACCAAAAAAACAAAACAAAAACAAAAACAAAACCCAGGAAATCCCCTCTGGGAGCAAAGTGGGGGATCTTTTGGTGGTAGCAGCCACAATAAACTTTTTGCTGGCCTCTTGAAAAAGATATCCATTTATATACCCTCTGAAAAGTTCCTAGAATTCCAAACATTACACAGTTGCAGGAATTATCTGCAGCTGACAAAACTATGCCTCTGCTAGAGCATGAGGCAAATCATAGTCAGCTGCTGTGGACAGTCCACACCTGGGATTAAAACAAAAACATATTCTTATTTTTCTGAGTTTTAAAAGAAACCAAAGTTTCAAAATTCTCAGCACAATCCTCTTTTCTTTTCTTTTCTTTTCTTTTCATTGTGGTTGTTTTGAGACATGGTTTCTTTATGTATCCCTAGCTGTAGATCAGGATACCCTCAAATTCACAGGTCCACCTGCCTCTGTCTCTAAGGGATTAAAGGGCTGGGATTAAAGGAGTGCCCCGTACTGGGCTCTGACAGGGGCGTTCAGCTCCAGTCATCTCACCTTCCCTCTTCATTTGTTGTGTTTTACTTCATGGCTTTATCTTTTCCTTCAATTCCTTGTGTGAAACTGCCAATTTTTGTAGAAGTACAAAATAGTTGAATATTCACAATTTCATCCAGTCAGTTCAATATTTTCCTGGTCTAATTTTTTTTGTCTGTTACCAGCTTGAATATTTTACAATTCTTCCTTCCACTGCATTAGGCTTATGTCAGCCCCAGTGCAGCAAAGGTTCAACTCCATGTTGTCATCACAGGTGTTTAAAAAGCTCTGTTAATCCATTAGGTAACTCAACTCAGGTAGAACCAGATCCTTGGTTTTGACACAGAAAAAAAATTCAAGATAAGCCAGTATGAAGCAGAGTTGATGTTAATTAAAAATAGAGATACTCAGGAAAGGCAAGGGCACAGCTGAGCATGCAGACATGTTTTGCTCTGTTTGCTTTTGTTTTTGAGAGCCCAGCTGGCCAGGAGTTCACTATGTAGACCACACACACGGGTCTTGAATTCAGAGAGAGCTCCTTAACTTTTTTTCCTGTGTTAGATTATAGGAGGGTGACTCTAATCCTTTTTTTTTTTTTTTTTTTTTTAATTTTTTTTTTTTTTTTTTTTTTGAGACTCTAATTCTATACAGAGTTCAGCAACTCAAGAGAGAAGTTGTGTGTGCTATATGCAGCAGAGCTGAGGGTCCTGGGTACCTAAATCTCAGAGGCCAGAGGGGCCATCCCGACCTCCGGATGCCTGATATGAGCTGCAGGATCTAGTGTTTGTCCTGCTGGGTTTCAGTCTTGGTTTGTTCAAGCTTCCTTTACTATTCCTCCATTCTTCCCTTTGCAGTAGAAAGGTTTCCTCCGTGCCACTGTGTGTTGGAAGCATGTAGTCTATATTTTTATTTTCCAGAAGGGATCACAGTGAAGAAGAGATTGCTTTGAGCTCTGAAGACATTTGAGATTTTTAAACAAATTTAAACTGTTAAAGATGATGGGTGCTTTTAAAATCTGAATGAATGTATTTTGTGTCATGAGATGGCCATGAGCCTAGGGTGTGGGGCAGAAGCAACATGTTGTACTTAAAATGTGCCATGTGCCATGTTCCCTGCAGGCTCCTATTGTTGGACACTTGTTCCTTGGCTGGCAGTGTTTGGGGAGTGTATGTAATGTAGTGATTGTAGAAAGGATTCTGGGGACCTTTGGACTTCCACTGTTAATAGCTTCCCAATGGACTTTCTCTTCTTCTATTTCTACTTCTTTTTTCAAAAATTCAGATTATAGACTGGCTCTGAATGGGCCACGGATGCAATTATAGTTGGGTAAGATTAAACCAGTATCCTCTAAAGTAGCACAAACCAGTTAGGACATTTCCTTTTATCATGTTAAGGGATTTGGGATAGGGTTCCTAGAAGTCTGTAAGTTTTTAACCCAGGAAGAGAGAAAGGCAGATGTGGGTACTTAGCTCTCAGGTGATGAGAGGCTTCAGTCACCCTGGAGTCAAGTGGTTCCTCTTCCCAAATTATCATGACTTGCTCTGTCTTTCCCATCCAAGACTGACCCTGCCTAGCTTCTGAGATCAGATGAGTTTGTCCAGAGTGGTCTGACCGTAGACTTTCCCCCTTTCTATCCTGCCTGAGTTACTGTCCTTTTTTAGATGGGAGGACTATCCTTGGGTGAATGCAGGTGGCCTACATTGTTCCTGCGTTAGAGAGAAGAGTCTAAAGTTGCCTGGTGTGAGACTTGTCTTAACATTTTTTTTTCTTGTTGGGGAATTTGATTGTGGGGCTGGAGAGATGGGTCATCTGACAGAGGACTTAATGCTCTTGAAGAGACTTGGGTTTGACTCCAAGAACCTGCGGTCCTTTTCTTGCTTCTGTGGGTTCTGGCATGCAGGCACTGCCTGCTTTGACAAGCACTCTGACAGGCACACATGCATACAAGTAAAAATACAATTTTAAAGTTTTTACTGTGATCTCTTCCTTTCACCTTTTCTTCCTACCACAGAAGTTTGCCCCTGTAATTTGACTACTTGGATGCCACTGTTTTGTCATTTTTTTCTCTCTGGAATTCCTGGTGTTTGCCTGGGCTTGGACTTGAGATTGTTGATACCTAATGCCTTTGAACAATGTGCATCTTTCCCTGGGGTTTTGAGAGCTTTTTTTTTTTTTTTTTCCATTAGCACACATTCCTTCACCCCACAGAACTGGTTTTTTCCTCAGCATCTTTGCACCTTCTATGCCTTCTGTGAGGTTCTCCCGGGTCATTCCCTGTGCAGCAAGATGCTTTCCAGTTAATCAGCTCCAGGATCAGGGATCATCTATTCAGAGGCCCCTCCTGCCTCCTCGCCTGAGGATTAAGATCTGATCTTTTACTGTCTGTTGTGGATACATCTTGTCTTCCATGTCCATCACCTCACAGGACAGAAGCCCTGTTATTCTTTAACATTCTTGTTAAATCCATTCTTACCACATTCCCAGGGTCTAATCCATACAGGCCCTAGAAAACTCTTAACAGAAGGAACGAGAGTGTTTTAGTTATGCTGGGACTACCTGGTCCAGCTTTCCACTACGCAGACAGGAGCCCTGAAATGGAAGCTTGGATGGAAACAGTAAAACAGTGGTTTATAACATTGTAACACTGGCTGTGCCTTTTGGGCCTTTACCCAGTGCTGATATCTGGTATCTGAGCAGGAAAAGGGCTAGGCTTTCTAGCAATCTCATTAGGTGAGGGTGGAGGCTTCTAAGCCCAACCCTAGGTCTTTGCTGTGCTAGGGACAGCGTTGACAACTGGCAACAGCGTAGGTTGTGAAAGAATTTGCCAAAGACAGAAGAAGATAGGAGATCAGCCTCATTACAGTGGCTCACGCTTATAATCCCAACAGTCAGAAGGCAAAGGCAAGAGGATGGCCTCCAGTTTGAAGTCAGTATGGGCTATGTAGTGAGTCTGAGGCTAGCTTGAGCTACCCAGAGTTAGACCCTGATTCAAAAATGAAATAAAGAGATCCCAAAAAAAGAGAGTCATAAATCAAGTCCTAGGCTTCAAGGAATCTGCTGCCCATAGAATGCCACAAAGCAGCCAATCCTATCATACAACCTGGAGCCTGGAGGTCGAAAAAACACACAATCTGACTGACTTGTCTCCCAACCCACAGTTTCAAAAAACTGTTTACCCAAACAGTAGTTTCTGGGTCTGGCTTTACTCACCCCTCCAGCTTCCTAATCTGAAATACAAAAAGTGACTCTCAGGCTGGTGTGTTCTCCTGTACCATTGGATACTAAGCCTTGGGGTTTTGAGACAGCAACCTCTCAGACCAATAAAAGTCTGCTCTTGCCATTTTTGTGGTCAAACTGAGTCTATTATCTTATTTATTTCTGTTGACTTACTTTGAAGCATGGGAAGGGGGAGGAGAGGGAGGAAGAGGAAGCAGCTCCAGTGACAGAAATAAAATTTATCAGCTCCACTGCCAGTATATAAGCACAGTGATGGAGAACTGAACACACTTGTTCGAAGGCACTGCTTTTATGGTGGGATTACTATGTAGGCGATGAGGCAGGCTTGCTTTCTCTCTTTTTTCTTTGAAAAAAAAATCTCCTCCTACAGCTTAGGTCTCATACTATAGACAGGGATACACTTGAACTTCTGATTTTCCTGCCTCTACTACAGGTATGTGCCACCAATCCAGTTTATAGATATTGAGGTTTAAACCAGGCATGTGATGCAAGCACTTTACCAGTTCTCTGCTCAGACAGTCTTAATGTCCACAGAGCATGGTTGCTTAGGTCTTATCTGGTAGGACAGCTATGAAGGGTTTATATCTGACTAGTTTGGTAGATATCTCATCTGACCAAGCCAGCTCAATCGGTCAACAGGTTCTCTAGGACAAGAGGGAGGATTAAAAAGAAAAAAAAAAAAAAAGACAATTAGGCAACATTGTAGCATGACCCAGCCAGTTCTGACGCTGAGGCAGGTTTATTTTTTTCCAAGTCTGCTTTTAGACCATTTTAATTACATGCAAGTACTAAGATCAGTTCTGGGTTAAGGACCCAGCAAGGCAACAAACGAAGTTCAGTGATCACTCACTGTTTCTAGGGGCTTATCAGGATGACCAGGGTATCTGAGCCTGCTTCCCTGTCCTAGCCCAAAGTCAGATTCTTGCCTGAAGTCTACTTCTTTGTTCTAGCCCCAAATCAGATTCCTGCCTGAGCTTACTTCCCTGTCCTGGACCATCATCAGATTCCTGCCTGAAGCCTACTTTCTTGTCCTGGCCCAATGTCAAATTCCTGCCAAGCAGTCCCCAAAGCTCTCCACATCTCTCCCCTTTTTTATTTCATAAACAAGACTGCACCTGTCTTAGGTTGTTCTGACAAGAGTGCCTTCATAACCTGTCATGGGATACGCATTATCAAGAGCAATGCACCTCTGTCTTGGGTTGGTAGGGCTCTGTGCAGAACTTACCCGACTCTGACTGCCAGCCTGTTAAATTAATAACTCTGTCTGGGGGTCCATTTTTAGTTTCAAGCCTTGTATTTTGGCCACCAACATGTTGATATTGTTAAACAAAAGTTTTATCACAATGAGCTGGGATGAAAGTATTCCCAGGACAAGAAGGGCTAGCAGGATCAACTATATAAGCCATTCTTGAAGCTTGACCAAGATGGAAATACTGACCTCAGGCAATGAATAATTTCATCAGTAGTGTCTGCAGCATCAAATCTCAGCAGAGGAGCATTCTGTAAATTCATAATCTCACTATGCAAAGTGAAAACATCCAGAGAGATGTTGGAATTGTGCCAAATACCCTGCAAGTGTCTTTGAACTTTTTCCCCATTATAGTGACTGTCATTGTAAATTTTAGAAGTAACAAAAACCCATTGGTATTTAGCCCCAGATGGCTTCTTATTCTTATACTCTGAACCTCCTCTGTAATTTGAATAGTATCATAAAGACATCAATCCATTGTTCCAAACGCCTATCTAAATCTTGAATACTCAAAACATTAGTAACATTTTTGCTAAATGATTAACAAAAGTAGCTGTCTTAACTTCTTGTGTCAGAGCAATTGCAGAAGCAGTAGTACTAGCTATTAATGTAATTAAAGCTGCTATACCAGCAATAATCAAGTCCACTACCCTCTTGCTTCTGCTTAAGGCCTGACTCACTTCTTCCAGTACTTGTAACCTTTTTTTCAGAATACCAAGGCCCTGTAATACTCACAGGCAATAAAACAAAGGCTGGCTGATAGACCACCATAACAGGCATGCCAGTTTTCAATACACTGACACAATTAGAAAGTGTACAATCAATACAAGTTACATTAAATACTGTAGGAGAAACAAAAGTAATTTTAACATGATAATTAGTAGAAGATTAAGAGCCTTAACAGATGCACTAACACATGTTCAGAAGTCCAGGTCCTGTCCAATTTTATCCACTGCAAATGTAACTTCATACAAGGCAGCTCCCAGTTTTCAAATCTGCCTCTGAAAATGTCCAGAGCCAGCCTTCCAAACGAAGAGTTGGCTTTTCCTTTTTTCCAATATTAGATTGAATTCTGGACCAGCCCATGATTGAGTCAGAATAACTGGTCACATTAAGGGAAAGAGAAGAATCATTATAACGACTTTTCTTATTTGATTAATGTTTTGAAGGTAGTTTCCACAGCTTCCATGTTCTCTGTCCCAAAAGGTCTAAAAGCTTGAAGCAAGGCAGCTTGTTCTGGGATATAGGCAAGCAAAGATGGGTCAGGAACATCTGTCCAATACAGCTTCCCAGTCACCATGGTCAGGGCTCGCAGCAAGCTCACAGGTCACCATCACTCTGTCCCAGCATGAGCATCTTACCAAACACTCTGGCAGCTAGCATGCTCCTGCAGCATCCTGCAGAAAAGGCACAAACATGCCCTCTTCCCCATATTTAATACCTGATCAGGACCATGCCATATGGCAGTATGTGGATCCTTCCATTTCACCTAGACATAAGTATGCCTGGTTGCCATATACACTCAGAGAGTTCCTTGGTATCCAAATTTTAAAATAAAAAGAACATGATTTAAATAAATCTGTGGTGTATGGGGATATAACTCCCCCTTTTTTACTTTGTGAAGATATTGTTTTAAAGTTCCATAATACCTGTTTCACAATACCTTGTTCTTGAAGATTATAAGGAATTCCAGTAATATGGGTAATGTTAAATTATTGACAAAACGTCTCAAATGCTTGACTATAATAGTCAGTTCCATTATCTGTGTTAATCTGATTTGGAACAACCAGCATAGAAAAACAACGTAGGCAATGCCTAGTTACATTTTTAGTTGCTTCTCCTGTTAAAGCAGTTGCAACTTCGCTTGAGAAGGTGTCAATAGTAACATGCACATATTCTAATTTTCTAAAATAAAAAACATGGGTAACATTCATTTGACATAATTGATTAGGAACAAGCCCTCAAGTATTAATACCATTATGGCTACACGTAGAAATTAAGGACATTGAGAACAAGTCTTTACAATTTGACTAGTATGTTCTCTAGAAATAACAAATTATTGTCTCAAACTATTACTATTTTGGTGATGTAAAGAATGAGTTTGGGCCAGGCGGTGGTGGCACACGCCTTTAATCCCAGCACTTGGGAGGCAGAAGCAGGAGGATTTCTGAGTTCGAGGCCAGCCTGGTCTACAGAGTGAGTTCCAGGACAGCCAGAGCTACACAGAGAAACCCTGTCTCGAAAAAACCAAAAAAAAAAAAAAAAAAAAAAAAAAAAAAAAAAAAAAAAAAAAAGAATGAGTTTGTATGGCCAATTGTTCCTGTGTAAGGCCCATAATCTGCCTGGTATACAAATCTGCTATGGCATTGCCCTGTGGGGTCAGTCCAGGCAATCCAGTATGAGCTCTTTTTTTTTTTTTTTTTTTAATGCTTTGTTTCTTTTTGATTATTATTTAATTTTTTCTTTTTTTAAAAAAGATTTATTTATTTATTATATGTAAGTACACTATAGCTGTCTTCAGATACACCAGAAGAGGGCATCAGATCTCATTACAGATGGTTGTGAGCCACCATGTGCTGGGATTTGAACTCAGGAAGTTCAGAAGAACAGTCGGTGTTCTTACCTGCTGATCCATCTCTCCAGACCCTCCAGTATGAGCTCTTAAATGTCCTATAAAGTTAAGGAATAGTATGTTCTTTTAAATTGAGTTGTATTTGTATAAATAATTGCAAAATTGGAGAATTGAACAGTTTCAAGCAATTGTAAACCATGAGCTATATGTTAGCTATCAGTATACAAATCAAAAGCTGGATTTTTCACCATTTGAAAAACAGCAACCACAACAACTACAACAAAAAACAAAAACAAAACAAAACAAAAAACAAACAAAAAAAGAAAAACAGGAGCTTCAGAGCATAATCCAATTATCTGTGCTGAAGCAGGGGGAAACTCAAGAGGATGAACATATGATCCAATTACATATGCTGCCTTCCCATTAGATGAGCCATCTGTAAATACAGTAAGTGCATTTTCTATGGGCTGCATGCATAAATTTATAGGAAATAGACAAATTGTGACAACTTGTCTTTTGGATAATGATTATCAATTTTGACTAGAAATTTTGAATATGCAATAGACCAAATATCAGTATTCTGCAATAACCAACTTAATTGCTGTTTGGAAAAAGAAATAAATATTTCATCAGGTTCTTTCCCAAAATACTTTCATAAGTCTACCTTACAATTCTGTATTAACACAGCAACAGCTTCATAATAGGGTGTTCAAACTTTCCTTGAAGATGAAGAAAGATGAATCCACATTAATGGTCCCCTTTGCTGTGGGCGCATGAGAAAGTAGCAAGAACACAAACCACCAACAATTGATCATAGTCTGTGAAATGTATCTGTGGTTGGCTAATGCATCCTTTACTTTCTGCAAAGCTATTTGTCCCTCATCAGTTAATTGTTGAGGGGAACTAGGATTTGCATCCCCCTTGAGAAGATCAAACAGAGGTTTAAGGTCTCCTATGGTCAGCTTAAGATGAGATCTTAGCCAGTTAACATCTAACAACTTTTGAAAATCATTTAAAGTAAGTAAATTATTTTTTCTTACTTGAATTTTCTGTGCCACAATTTGTTTAGGATATAACTGATGTCCCAAATATTGAAAAGGATATTGTCTTTGAATCTTTTCTGGAGCAACAACCACTCCCCAATATTTTAAAGCTTGTTGTATAAGAGCAAAGCCTTGTAGTAAAATTCCCTCAGAGAGATCAGCTAATAAAACATCATTCACATAATGAATACTATACACTGGAAGATTCAAAACCCTAACTTCTTGTATTGAAACAGTGACAAAATTTTTAACATAATGTAGGGCTATAAGCCATTCCATGAGACAAAACTTTCCAATGATATTGCTTCATGTGCTCTCCAAAATTACGAGCGAGCTCACTAAATGCAAACTCTAGAGACCTGTTTCCCTGGGTTGGCTCATGCCACGTGCTATTGTCTGAATGTCTCCAACTCTGAGTTACCAGTTTTAAACCAACTTTCTGTTACCAACGTTACAAATTTTTAATCACATCCAATAACTTATAAACCAATAATCTATAACCAATACATGCAGAACATATTTATAAGAATTTAAAACCAGTCAGAAGCAAAAACGAAGTAGCTACACATTTACTTATTTAGACCAGGCAAAATTTTCTTACTTTTTCTAGCTGTAATTTCAAGGGAGGAGTGAGCACCTTGTCACCTGCCGAACCCAATAATTACAGTCATAGAGATTTTTCTAGGAAAAACAGCCATCAGCTCCCTTACCATAGAAGAGAAGTTGCTGGCTGCTGGCCTCTTTAAGAGCAGCTTGTGGAAATGGTCAGCTCTTGGCAGGGCTTCTCCAGCCGTGCTAGACTCCTAGCTACAAGTGCAGGGCTCCAAAGGGCAATTGAGACTGCTTTTTATTTTTTTGAAATGAGTTAAAACTAAATCTTTGTACTAGCCCCAAATCAGATTCCTGCCTGAAGCCTACTTCCTTGTCCTAGTCCAGTGTCAAATTCCTGCCAAGCAGCCCCAAAAGCTCCTCACACTCATCTTTTTGCTGAGGAGTACCCTACACCATGTGGATTGTCTCTCCTGGAGAATAGCTTTCTATGCAAGGCAGGCATGGGGGTCAAACTTCTGAGTGTTTGAGTCTGTTCATTAAAGATCATAATTCTCTACAGTTGCATGGGGTTGTCCTATGAGAGACTGCAGCCAGGGCTTTGAGGATGAACTTACATTTCTTTTTTTTCTTTTTCTTTTTCTTTTCTTTTTTTTTTTTTTTTTTTTTTTTTTTTTTTTTTTTTTTTTTTTTTTGGTTTCTCGAGACAGGGTTTCTCTGTGTAGCCCTGGCTGTCCTGGAACTCACTCTGTAGACCAGGCTGGCCTCGAACTCAGAAATCTGCCTGCCTCTGCCTCCCAAGTGTTGGGATTAAAGGCGTGTGCGCCATCACCGCCCAGCTGAACTTACATTTCTGGTGATCCTTCTCAGAGGGAGAAGGAGCCTTGCTCTGAGATCAGCCTAGTCTGAAGTAAAAAGCAGTCTTGAATTTAGAATAGCACAGCAAGCCATCAATTCTGGAATGGCAGCCACATTCTCTCCTTGCTCCAACCTTTCACTATCATTATTATTAATAATATTATTGTTATGAAAATACTTATCACTGACCATTATGCATCTTCTTTAAGGCAAACAAATCTGCAAATATTTCTGGAGTTTAGTTGGAAGGATAATAAACACTTACCTCATAAAGTATAAAGGACTGTGAATATAGTGACTACAGTGACAGAGTGTCTGCCTGGTATATATGAAGCCCTGGATTTAATCCCCCATACTGAAGACACAGACCAAAAAAGTCAGGGAGTGCACACCTGTAATACCAGCTCTTGAGAGTTGGAGTCAAGGAAATCAGCCTGCAATGAATGAGATCTTGTGTCAAAAAAAAAAAAAAAAAGTAAAAAATATTCCATATGGCCATAATTGTGGGGGGAGGAGGGAAGTAGAACAGGGTAGAAGATAAAGGTAGTCCGCAGTACTGAGGAGAGAGAAATTAGAGTCTAAAATGAGAGTGTGTGAGAGCACTGGGGTACAGCTTGTGGAAGCCAGTTCTTCCAGGCATGGAGAACAACTGGAGGCCAGCCACTGAGTCAGAGGGTGCTCTGACTGGGCAGAGTGTGTGCAGTGCACTTTGAGCTGGAGGCCACAGTTTTGTAGAGGAGGCACAGTTAGGTGGGAGTGGGGGGATCCTGAGAGTCTAGCTGCTTCTGGAGCCTCTCTGGGGAGTGGTTACTAATCCATAGGCTGATAGATGGAGAGTGGGCTGAAGGCAGCAGGGTCAACAGGAGGCTGGTTGTGAACTGCGATACTGATCTGGAGAGAGATTTATAGGGGTTTAGATACTCAAGTCACAGTCATGCCAAAAAACGGCATTGTTCCTGAGGCAGCACAAGCTCCTAGCACAACAGAATGCAAAACAAACAACAGCAGCCATACTGAAACAGTCAAGGAACACACAAAGCCAGAGGGCAGGTTGTCTATCAACGGCACTGACTCAGGAAGAGTCTGAACTGAGCAAACACTTTTGGGGTTGATTAATATGAAGTTGGCATTTAAAGTCATGAGCCTGAAACCTGGACCTCTCAATTCATGTCTGTAATCCCAGTAAGAGGAAGGTTGTTGCAGGAGAATGGCTTTAATTTTGAGGCCAGCCTGGGATACAGAGTGGGATCCTGACTCAATTAATCAATTCTTTAAAAACAAAACCATGAGGCTGGGTAAGTGGGTATGAACAGAGGGAAAAAATGTGAAAACAAAAAATTAGAAGAAACTGGTGAACACAGAGCCATGAAAGCCTCAAGGGAAGGTGATTCCAAAAGGAACTTGTTGGTAATAGGAGTTTTTCTCTTGTCTACCTTTAGAAAGCAGGGATTTTTTTTTTTTAAAAATCTGTTTACTGCATTCACTGCAGAGTGTCGATGCTTAGTAAATACTTGAATTTTAAAAACCTATGAGCCACATCTTTGCAAATGCCCAGGGTGCAGGGTCACAACTCTGGCCTCCTTCACAGAAAGGCCAGTAGCCAAGAAGGAGGACCATCCCACTGTCCATGGGCCCCATCATGCTCCTTGCCTTTCCTGGCTACATTAACACTTGCTCACTCAGGCAGGAGCCCTTTTGAATAACACAGGCCCCAGGACAAAGGAGTCTTGGATAAGCTCTATGTTTTGGAGCTTGGTAAACCTAACTCCAGACCTATCAATTTACCAAGGACTTTATCCATTCCTCTGACCAGCCTTCTATTGGCTTTTATCTTGTCCATCTGTCCACTCATCTGTTCACCCCGCTAAACATTTTTTTAAAGTTATTATAGTGTGTGTGTGTGTGTGTGTGTGTGTGTGTGTGTGAGAGAGAGAGAGAGAGAGAGAGAGAGAGAGGGTGGGGGAGACAGGGACAGGGACAGAGACAGAGACAGAGAGCATTCATGCCTGTCACAATACTCTTGCAGAGGTCAGAAGACAACTTTCAGGAGTCTGTTCTCTCCTTCCACCATTTGAGTCCCAAAGGCTGCACTCCTATCAGCAGCGCCTTTAACCCGTTGAACCATCTTACTGGCCTCTTGTAGAGCCTTGTATTTGTCTATCGTCTGTAGTTATTCTCTCTGCTCCCTACTGCTATCCCTTTATCCATCTTAGCGACTGTTCACATGCAGTTCTGTCCATCCATCTGCTAGGTTGACCAGCTTTGCAGTTTGTCACAGAACGAATATTGGCCTTGACATTCCTGTATCCTAGGAAACTCCCCAGTGCGGGGCAAACCAGGACTGTCTGTCCATCTACCCTTAGCCTAGGCATCCTGCAATCGACCCACTGGCACACAGCCCATCAGTTACTTCAACTACAGAACAGACTGGCCACCCTCCTCACCCAGGGCAACGCCCCGCCTCTTCCCCGCCCCTTGCCCATTCAGGAAGCCGCCCGAAGCGAATCCCGGCGCCCTAGCAACAGTCTTTCAGGCTGCCCAGTCCGCGTGCGCGGCTTCGGGTGCGAGCCAATAGCGAGGGGCCCCGGGAGCGAGGCTGGGGGGCGGGGCCGAGCGCGGCCGCAGCCATTTTGGTGGAAGAGAAACAATAGGACGGAAG
Organism: Montemys delectorum; assembly: GCA_019843815.1. NCBI lineage: Eukaryota > Metazoa > Chordata > Mammalia > Rodentia > Muridae > Montemys > Montemys delectorum. The sequence goes on along the minus strand of JADRCD010214650.1, from coordinate 11,284 downwards.
CGTCGCGGGACTGGGCTGCGGCCGCAGGTAACGCCCGCCCCGCCCGGCCCGTGGCCCTGTCACCCCGGGGCTCAAGGGAAAAGGTTTTCGGTGCTGGTAGCGGCCGGGCTCCGGGTTCCCTGGGAGGCCTTCCAGATGATTTGGGAAAGGGGTCCTGTCGCTGTCATTGAGAAGCGGTCTCCCCCTTTTTTTTTTGTAGTCATTTTCCCCCTATTTTCGGGGGGCCATTATATCTTCTAGTCACTGGGGAGAGCAGCGTTTCCCACTGGGGCGGGGGACAGAATCTTCCCCCATCCCCGGATTGGAGAGGGTCTCCTGGAACTGGGGGGAGGGGGGCGGGGGACGACGACAGTATCTTTCTCCGTTTTTGAAGCGGTCTCCCTGGGTGTTCCGGTGGAGAGGATCTCTTGTGTCACAGAGGTCCCCCGGCCACGATCCCCCTGGTCTCTGAGGATGGGGTCTTTATCTTTGGATGAAAGGGTCAGCCCGGATCCTCAGGTACTGTTACCTGGGCCCGCAGATGTGCAGCCATTTTGGGTGTTGAACGTCAGTTGTGCCAGTCAGCTTCTATTTGATCCGGGAAAGTGGGGGCGGGGAGAAGGTGATCTGCGCATCCAACCTTACTGGTTTTTTTTTCTTTTCTTTTCTTTTTCTTCTTCTTCTTTAAGACCTTAAAATGGATCAGAAGATGTCTTTTTTTTTTTCCTTATGCTGATGCTCCTACCACGAGTGAGATTTTTATTTACATTTGATAACAAGACTGCAACTATCTTCTGCATCCTTCCTAATGACTTGATTCGTTTTAGGATTTTAATTTTTCTCAAATATCAAGAAAGCTGTACTAGCGGAAAAATTTGAGTGGGAAGATGTAGGAACTGGTGAAATCTAGTGCTCTTCATACATGCTAAGGAAATAGAGCTAGTCATTGCATGTAAATAAACACTTTGTTAGCAAAATGTACATAGAGCCAAGAACAAAATAATTTCGAATATTTGTAAGAAAAAGTCCTGAAGGGATCTAGAGGCAGTGGGAGGGAGAATAGGAAGGGACCCGGGGGTGAATATGGTCAAAATACATTGTATACATGTTTGGAATAGTCAAGGAATAAATATTTATGAAAATAAAGACCCAAAAGAAAGAAGCCCTGGAAGTTTTGAAACAGCAAATATGGTGCAGACGAACATTTTTAAAAATTTAAAGGACCTTCTTTGTTTACAGCATTGTTGGTTTTCAGTATTTAAAATGTTTGCTATATTTGCATATTTCCCAGGGATAACATTTTAAGAGATGGGAGATGCTTATTTACCAAGCTGTTGCCGTGGAGAGTGTGTAATTGTAGGGCTTTGTTGTTTTAATTTTAGCAGCCATCCCAGATAGAAGTACAAAGTGAGTGCCTGGTCTGCTGTGAGCAGGGCATCGATTGCCTACTACATTTTTTTTTTTGGAGATCAAGTTGGTTGAACTGTTGAATGTGACTCACGCTGATTTACTTGAATTCTGGTTTTCTGTTAGAGCAGAATTCAAGTGCATGAGTAGCAGGACTAGACCAGTTACTGTTGTCGAAACCAGTTTATCAGATGTAATAGATTTCTTTGGTGTTTTGGAGTTTCCTGGGAGACAGATTTTGGTCTTTAAAACCAAGTATCTGAACATTAGAATGTGCCAGGAGTAATTGCTGACTGATGAAACCTAGTTTCCTTTGCAGAGGATGTCAGGGCCTTTTTGTAAGGCCCAGAGATGTCACTGGTGTCTAGGCAACAAGGGTGCATTTGAACCTTCCCAGGCCACCTTGTTGAGGTGAAATTTTCCATTGTTGACTCATAAAGAGGATGCACTGGGGAATGGTTTTCCCTTTTAAGAGAAGAGGTTTGTTTGTTTGTTTGTTTGTTTGAGACAGGGTCTCACTATGTGTAGATCAGGCTGGCCTTGAGCTTAGAGCTCTGCCTGCCCCTGCCTTTGGGTGCCAGGATTAGAGGTATTTGCCCCTACTGCTGGCAAGGGAAATTACTTCATATCATGGAATGACTATCTTACAAATAGACCATATTTTTTATGATAGAAAATAATCAGAAAATGACTTTAGTATGATTACATTTTAAAGCATATTTTTATTTTTATTTTTATTTTTTGTGACAGAGTTTCTCTGTGTCACCCTGGCTGTCCCTGGAACTTGCTTAGTAGTCCATCTGGCCTCAAACTCAAGAGATCTGCCTACCTCTACCTCCCTAGTTATAGTCCTGAGCCACCACACCTGGCTGGTTTTTTGGTTTTTTGTTTTGTTTTGTTTTGTTTTGTTTGTTTTTTGTTTTTGTTTTTTGGGTTTTTTTTTTTTGTGTGTGTGTGGTATTTTGTCCTTATGTATGTACACCAGAGGGCATGAGATCCCATAGGACTACAGTTGTAGACTGATGAGAGCTGCCATGTGGGTACTAGGAATTGAACTCAGGACTTCTAGAAGAGCAGGTGGTATGTGTTTAACCACTGAGCCATCTCTCCAGTCCTTTGCTTCACTCTTTAGAGAAGGAAAAGTAGAAGAAAGCTGAATTTTGAAGAGTACATATCCCAGAAATTGTTTTGTTGTTTGCTTTGAGTCTCAGATCCAGGTTTGAAGCCATACTTTAAGTGCTATACCCTTAGCCACAGAAATGTAACTTTGTTTACACATTGTAGTGTATAGTTCTGAAGACAAGAAGTGTGAGGTTGTGAGTGAATCCCAACACTCAAAACTTAGGCAGGAGGATCACCAAAGTCCAGGATAGTGCTCTGTAGCAAGAAGGGTGTCTCAAGAGGAAAAAGAAAAAGCTAGCTATGCAATCTACAGTACCATGACTCTGCTTAACATCTTGTAATTCCTTATTTTTAAAGGTCTCCTATATATATTGGCCTATTTGAAGTTTTCACTTCAGATTTGTTTAAATCAAGGATCTAGATCAGCTCATAGCATTCTGATTGAGCTGGCTCTTTAGTCTTTTCAGTTCACCTGTGCTGCTCTGTCATCTTGTGATGTGTTTATTGAAGCAGCTGCAGGATAGAGCCTTTGGCTTTTGTTGACAGTTCCCTGTGCTTGCTGACTTTTGCCTGTGGCAAGTAGCTGGATTTGAAGCCTCACTCTTATTAATCCTTCGTGTAAAGAAGTTAGGAAAGCCACCAAGGCATATTCAGAAACTCTGTCTAGCTGTGTGGCAGACCTGTGATTCCAGAGAGAATTCTAAGTTCAAGCACATCCTAGGCAGTGTAGGGAGACCTCCATCTTTAAAATTGTTTAAAAGATCTATTTTTATCCTGTATGTGTATAGTTTGTGAGAGAGATGGAGTTGTTAGGAGTTCAGAACAGCTGGAATATACTGGATCGATGAGTTCTCTTCTTCTCTGTTTCCATGTGTTTCAAGGATCAAATTCAAGCTGCCAGGCTTTTGCAGCAAGCACCTTTCTTTACCCACTGAGCCGTCTCACTAGCCCCTGAGGGTTTTTTGTTGTTGTTGTTTTGTTTTGTTTTTTCCTCACCAATATGAAATTTAGTTCAGGCTCAAATAGTAGGGAGGACTATATATCCAAAATCTAGTGGTATGATCAGTATCTACAGAAACTTTTTCATAAAGAATAAAACTGCTAACAGCTACACTTACTATTAGCATTCCTGTGCTGGAACTCTCTGTGGTACATACTTCATTCCTGTTTTCCATCTAGTTCCTAGTCACCTTGCTCTGAGCTGATGGATTTCAGCCCTCAGGTTTCTTGAATCTTTGTGTCTGATTACACTCCAGTGTCTGCTTTCTAGGCTCCCCAGTGTGTAGCCAAAATCAGCCAGGACCTCTTCTACCTGCTTTCTTCTTTCAGTTCTAGGGATGGAATCCAGAGCCTGTGCATGCCAGACAAGTGCACTGACCCTGAAGTACATGCTTGCCTCCCCACACACTTTTAAAATAAATTAATCCATCCATCCTTTCTCTCTCTCTCTCTCACTCACTCGCTCTTTATTTATTTATTTTAGTAGAGACTCTGGAAACTTCCTCATCTGGTCTTGACCTTCCCCTGTATCTGAGGCAGTCCTTGAGTTTATATCCTCCTGCCTCAGCCTCCCAAGGAGCTGGGATTACATGGCTGTGCCATCAAGGCCAACTTTTTCTGTCTGCTCTGTCATGGAAGATTTATAAAACTTTCTGCTCACTTTGGATTGTTCTTAATACTTAGAACAGAAATTCACAGTTGATCAAAATGAGAAAATATTAGTGTTTATGTATCCATTAATCTTTCATTTAAAAATGTTCTAAAGGCAGATGTGGTAATAATACCCCCATTCTCTGAGCACTTGGGTGGGGGTGGGGGACCGAGGCAGTACTGCCTGTTTTCAGGGCCAGTCTGGGCTATATAGCAAGACTGTCTCAGATAAAGGGATGAGAAAAGGAAGAAAAAGTAGTTAGTTGTTGAAGTTCAGATCTAAAGAAGGAAGAATAAAGCTTGTGTTTTAATGCTATAAACTGTGTTATGGACCACAAAGCAGAGCTCCTGGCTAGGTGATTGTGTCTTCATTCTTAGGAGAGGAATGAATGCAAGCAGGGGGATCTCACAAGACTACCCTTACAAGTGGATGTTCCCTTTCTTCTGCTGACCCTATGATTCTTACTCATGGTTCCAACTCTGTGGGCCATATCACTCTGTTAAACCCCTCCATTCATACGAGCCCACAGTACCCTACCATTCCTTGTCTTGAGCTTTATGTTTCTCTTCTAGTTGGGGCTGCTTTAGGGCCAAAAGCCTTTCTAAACTCTAGCTGCACACACAGAAATGTGATGTCCCATGGGCTGCAGGCACTTGCCTCCGCTCCATTGGGGAATGCAGAAATATTGCATCACCTTTCACTGCTTATTTTATGAGAGTAACAGACTGTTTTTGTTCTGTAAGTATAAAATGAACATTGGACAATAATGTTTTCTCTAACTGTTCTCCCTACTCAAATTTTAATGTTTAATCTTTTAATACTATTTTTTGAAATAGGTTGCTAGAGACAATAAAAGTTTTTAACATAGCTGTACAAAGAACTTCTGTTTTGTTTTTTGAGACATGGTCTAAGCATGTCACCCTGGCTAAACTTGCATTGTAGACCAGGCAGCGTGAGCTTAGGGAGGCCTGCCTGCCATGTACTCACTCTGTAGACCAGGCTGGCCTCGAACTCAGAAATCAGCCTGCCTCTGCTTCCCAAGTGCTGGGATTAAAGGCGTGCGCCACCACCGCCCGGCTACTTTATTACTTGAGATGGAGTCTCACTTAAGAGAACATGTCAGCCTTTTGAGTGTTGAGACTACAGGTGTGAACCGCTACACTGTCCCAGTCTTGAGTCAAAGATATCTGCCTGCCTCTGCCTCCAGAGTGCTGGGGAGTTGGAACTAAACTCATATGCCACTATGCCTGGCTGTTTGCAGCTTTCTTACCATGCATATTTGAATGTGGGGATGCCAGTCCTGCTGCTTCTGGTCTTCGTAGGGTTGGTGCAGGGTTGGTTGGTGTAAGGTTGGTTGGTGCAGGGTTGGCCTTCAGTGACTGAAGAACGCCTTCCCAAGGCCGCCTGTGCGAGGACATCATTGCTTAGGTGGGGTTTCTGTCTGCACTGAGAATTCTAAGCCAAGGTAAAAGGTCCTGGGACATTTGGGACTATAGACCTTGTTAGGGTGCCAGGTGGCCATTCCTAGGCTCTGTGGCCTAACTATTGATGGGTATAGTTACCTGGTCAAGTGAGGCCTAGGCAAGAAAGGGGCAGGAATGTTATTTGTTTCTCAAGGAGTGTTTTTACTTTGGAAGTTACATAATCTCCTTGTGATAAGAGAGAAAATGTGAGTGAGTGAGTGAGTGAATGAATGAATGAATGAATGAGAGCTTGCATAAGCACATGGGCACACCGAGTGAGAGTGATGACGTCAAAGTGGAACTGCTCTAGGTATTCGGTCCTCATTCCTCAGTTTGGTTTTCCTTGACCAGAGCCTACTGCTTCCCTCACAAGATTTGGGGTTTGGTGAAGTGTTGAAGACAGGGAGCATAGAATCTTGTCTGAAGCTGACAGCATTTCTTAGGATGTCCTCCACGGTCCTCTTAGCTTCCATGCGTTGGTACATACAGTTTTGCATGCACACGCACACGCACGGAGTTTTTTTTGTTGTTGTTTGTTCGTTCGTTTGGTTGGTTTTTTAAAATAAGAAATAAACTTGTAGAAAATGAATACCCAGTTTTAGCGATCAGAGATCAAGTTTGTACAGGGCTTTAGTGCCTTGTCTCTGTTCCTGCTGCTGCTGGAGGTTTGTTGACCTATGAACCTAGCTGTTGATGGGGAGACCCTAGAGCCAGCAAAGAAGTCCTGACTCCTTGAGGTTAGAGTGTTCTGCTCTTAGCAGGGAGCCTTTGATCTAAAGCACCTGTTGTTTTTCTGTGAGAGACCTGGATAATAAGCACCTCATGTGCACACCTGTAAGGGCAGGAATCAGTGCCTTTCCACAGAGTTGTAAGAATGGAGGAGCCAGGTAAACAATAAGTGTTTAATAAACAGGAGCTCATGGTGGTTCAGGCCTATAATCTCAGCACTCAGGAGGTCAAGGCAGGAGGATGGTGATTTTAAAGCCAACCTGAGTGACATAGATAGACTCTTGTTTCAAAACAAAGCATGGCTGGGAGTGTAGTTCTCCTAATATTGTGTAAAGCTCTGGATTCAATCCCCACCATACACAAGCTGTGTGTATTGCTCACCTATGAATCCAGCAATTAGGAGGTAAACTTAGGATCCAAAGTTCAAAGTGACCCTCAGTTACATAGCAAGTTCAGGGCCAGCCTGGGCTACGAGACCCTGTTTCAAAGAAAACAAAGCCCTAGCACCTCTTATTTGTTAAAATCATGCCACGTTATTATTGAAAACTAAGAAGTTGGTTGTTTTCTCCTCTGACTATCCTGTGCTTTACATACACCTGGGTCATATACTCTCCACTTGTGAAAAGGTGAACCATTTCTCACAGACTCCAATATGGAGGAAGGTTATTAAGTATGTGCTATATCAGTGTTGCTTTTTGTGTAGTTTAAAAATCTTGAAGAGCTAGGAAACCATCTTTGGTTTTTATATCAGTTTTGGGAATACTCCACCATTCTGTTTTCTCTCCTGGTGTTAAAAAGTAATGTATGCTCAGAATTAGTATTTGAAGGAATTTCAAATGCTCCATGCATGTGGAGGTCAGAAGATAACTTATGGGGGTCAGTTCTTTACACTAGGTTCTAGGACTTGAACATAGGTGGTCAGCCTCAGCTACAAACATTTTTACCCAGTGAACCATGTTTTAATAAAATTATTTTTAAGTATTTACATGCATGGATGTTTTGCCTACTTACGTGTGTGTGCACCACTTTTACATGTTTGGTGCCCGCGGAAACCAGAAGAGGGTGTCCATCTCCTGAGACTGGGGTTACAGACAGTTGTAAGCTGACATGTGGGTGCTGGGAATTGAACCCAGGTCTTCTGAAAGAGTAGTACTGCTCTTAACTACTGAGCCATCTCTCCAGCCTCACATTTAATCATCTTGCCAGCCCCATTTCAACATTTTAAATGGACAGTTTGTTATGACATAAGCTGATACGACACCTACCTATTCTGCCTCTCTCCTCTCCTTCCTTTCTTTTTCCTCTGCTCGTCTCTCTCCTCCTTTCTCCTTTCTTTTTATTCTTGTTTTTTGAGATTGGGTCTTGGTGTGTAGCCCAGACTGGCTACTCCCTCCCAAGCTGGCCACTGACTCCAGATCTTCCTACCATCATCTTCTAGGAGCCAGGATTGGAGAGTGCCACTGACCCTGCTAGCTAGCACTTTTGAAAGCCTGTATAGTGTCAACACTAGAGATTACATAGCTTTTTTGTGTTTTGCTTTGAGATCATGTCTCATTCTGTAGCTCTCTGCTTGGTCTTGAACTTGTGTGGGTCCTCATGTTTCTGCCTCCCAAATGCTGGGATCACAGGTGTGTGTCGCTCTGCCTGGTTGTTAAAATTCTTTCTTTAGATTCATTTTTATCATGGATTGTATTCCATTTGTTGCCTCTCTGGAAACTCAGGAAATGAACTGATAGATCCCCCCCCCCCCCCGAGTCAGCTTTCCATGGCAACTTATTGCTGGGGAGGCTTGCGGTGTATACTGAGAACAGCTTATGGTGTTGTTGTACTTTACCTGCAAACTATGATATTCTTTCCATGACATCAGAACAGAGGTGATTCTATTGCCTTGCTTGCTTTTCCACAAGAAAGGATTTCCTAAAAGGTTAGTTGTTGTAACATTAAGAGTTTGGGTTTTGTCTAGGTGTGGTAGGATACACCTGTAACTGCAGGAGGATCACTGCAAGTTTAAGATCATCCAGGCTATACAGTGAGACTGTCTCAAAAAATAAAAAAAGTTGCCAGGCAGTGATGGTACACATCTTTGATCCCAGCACTGGAGAAGCAGAAGTAGACAGATCTCTGAGTTCGAGTCCAGCCTGGTCTACAGAGTGAGTTCTGAGACAGCCAGGGCTACACAGAGAAACCCTGTCTCAAAAAAAAAAAAAAAAAAAAACAAAAACCAAAACTAAACTAAACTAAATAAAATCTCAAAAACCAAAATCACAAGGTAGAGTGGTGCATGACTTTAATCCAAGCACATGGGGTGAGGGTTGGACAGAGGAAGGCAGCTAGATAAACACCAAGAGCTTGGGTTTTGTTTCCATGGAATGTTTCCATACTAGCAGGTCCTAGATGAGTATTCAGTGCAAGTATCTACATTTATACTTGTTAAGGCAAACTTGATATGGTGGTAGTAATAAGTGCAAAATAAGCACGGGTCTGTGCTTGGAATATAAAGTGTGCCACATGCTGTAACAACTGTACTCATTGTATTGTTGGAGGGGGTTTCCCTTTGCACCCTGATGATCTGTGATAATATGTACACATGATGTAGTAATGATTTGAGTTAGTTCTGTGGAATACCTGTTCTATGCCAGTGGGCTTTGTTGTTTGTGTATTCTGGAGATTCAAAAGTAAGCCAAAGAGCCAAAATGTCTTATATCGGGCTGGAAAGATGGCTCAGCAGTTAAGAACACTAACTGCTTTTCCACAGTACCAAGGTTCAATTCCCAATACCCATATGATGGTTCAACAACTCTCTAACTCCAGTTCCAGGAAATCCAACACTATCTTGTAGCTTCTGTGCTAGCACATGGTATACACACACACACACACACACACACACACACACACACAATTATACATATAAAATAAAAAACTTTTTTAAAAATTCTGTGCTGGCATGGTGGTACACACACTTAATCCCAGCATTTGAGGCAGAGGTGAACAGATTTCTGAGTTTGAGGCCAACTTGTTCTGTATATCAAGTTCTAGGACAGCTAAGAGACCCTGTCTCAAAAAAACAAAACAAAATAAAAAAAAAAAAAACCCAAAAGCCTTAGTCCACAGAACTTGTTTTCAAGCAGAGGTGAGAAAAGGAGACAGACAGTATAAACGTTGTATGTTATGTGGTGACAGACAGGCAAGGAGAAGAAGGGTCACAGGCGAGTGAGGCTGGGACAGTACAGAGTTAATGTGGCTCAGGAACATTTCAGGTGACATCTTTATTCATCTCAGCTATTCAGGAGGCTCAAGGGAGGATCACTGGAGGCAACTGAGGCCATCATGGGCAACACAGTAGGGCACCTCTGCCCCAACCCTTCTCTGTCACTGGAAATAGTCTGGGAAAAGCCAAGTGTGTGGCCTTGCATAATAAGTTGAGGGCTGGGTGCAGTGGCATAGATTCTGGCTACCTGGCTGGCTAGTCTGGAGGACTGTGAGTTCAGAGCTAGCCTGGGCAACATCTCCCTCTCTCTCACACACATAGTCTGAAAAAGAGAAAGGAGGGTAGGTGAAATGGCTCAGTGGTAAAGACACAATGCCACTCCTGACCACATGAGTTCAGTCTCCAGAACTCACCACTTAGTAGGAGAAAACTGACTCCCAAAAGTGTCCTGACCTCCACACACCCTTGTACTATGCCCAAAAGCACATAGTAAAAGAATAGATGAATTAATGTAATTAAAAATTTTTCAGGGAAAAGAGTTGAGGCTCAAAGATATGTCCAGCCTGAACTACAAGGCAAAATCCTGTCTGAAAAAGAAAAAGAAGGGAGATAAGAATTGAGGAAGAAGAGATTGAACCAGACATTATCTACATTCCTGTAATCATAGTACTTGGGAGTCTAAGGCTGGAAGGTTATGAATTTAAAACCAGGATGGGCTATGTAGATAAGCTATCTCAAACAAAAATACACACATACATACATATATTAATACATACACACACACACATATATATACATACACACACATTTGTATGTGTGTATGTGTGTGTGTATGTATGTGTGTATGTATGTGTGTGTATGTGTGTGTATGTATGTATATATGTATGTGTGTATGTATGTATGTATATAAAAACTAGGAAGATATAATTGTGACCAGGATAGTAACCAGGCTGACCTAGACATGTGTGCATGAAGATGCGCAGAGATGGGCAACTTTAAGTCCATGATTTGATGAATTCCTGATAGATTTATTTCACGCACATACTTTTCAGGCCACCCTGTATCCCCTGAAAGTTTCTGGGGCCTCTGTCAACCCTGTCCTCTTCTTTGGCCTGTCAGTAACTGTTTACTTGTTTTCTGTCACTGGTTTCTGTAGTTCTAGCAGCAGTGTAGGAGAGTGTCGGTGACAGTCCCTGCCTGTGCAACTGTGGATTGTGTGTCAGGTGTACTGAGCAGCTGTTTAGTGGTGCCCCTCGCCCCTGCCCGGCTCCTGTGGAGATTAGAATGGAAAGGCTTGTTTTGCACCATGAGGCTGTGTTACCTCTCACAGTCCCCCATGACGACCTGACCCTGGGGCTTTTTTTGAGGCAGAGTAAGTGGCTCCTGTGGATCCCATTTATTGTCTCATTAAATAAATTCTGAAGGAGTGAGCTAAGAGCCCAAGGGCTTCAATCTCAGGTGTTTAACTTGCAGTACTTTAAAAAAAAAAAAAAAAGTTAAGGCACTGTTCACGCAGATCCTTAACTGATGGTTAATTGAATTGGGGTGGGCTGTGGGCATACTGTTCTGTCCCAGGATCCATCATTTTCTGCCTTTACTTGTAGTTTTGTGAACTGTGAGTCAGTATAGAAAGCTAAAACAGCTGCTAAATTAGAAGCCAGGATTTTGTAGGTCTTCTTGGTCTCTCTAGATTGCAAGAGCTTTACAGTAACCATTGCTAATCTA